>SJYX01007588.1:366645-380531 GCA_006410675.1 Oreotragus oreotragus
TTTGTTAATTTATTGGTGTTCCTTGCATGTTCTGTAGGCTACTTCTTTGTTGGGGTTAGACATTTCAAATTTCTTATCCAAATCTTCATTCTTCTGTTAACTCTATAATATCTATTATCAGTCAGTTCAGCTCAGTCACTCAGTCATGTCTGACTCTTTGCAACCCCATGAACCGCAGCACACCAGGCCTCCTTGTCCATCACCAACTCCCAAAGTCTTCCCAAACTCATGTCCACTGAGTCAGTGATGCCATCCAACCATCTCATCCTCTGTCATCCCCTTCTCCTCCTGCCCTCAATCTTTCCCAGCATCAGAGTCTTTTCAAATGAGTCAGCTCTTCACATCAGGTGACCAAAGTATTGGAGATATACTTAGATGTAGATTTCATGTCAATAATAAATGCTGGAAATAACTTTGCCTAATCACATGTACTTTAAGATTGCGAGAGTTTCTTTGATGAAAATAAACTCAATCATTTTCCCTCTTATGATGTGTGAGTTGGGGTCCTATTAAAAATGTTCTCCCCATCCCAAGATAACAAAAATACTTTCCTATATTTTTGTCTCTTAGCTTTATATAGTTCTTCATACTTTTAGTTTCCTAAACCTTCGAGGCTCACTTTTGTGAATGGTATGAGGTAGAGATCCAGCTTATTTTTCTTCTAGGTGATTTCTTAACACCATCTCACATATAGCACATCCTTTCTCTCCTTTTCTTTGGTACTGTACCCATCACATGACAACTTTCCATATGCACCTGGACCTATTTCTGAACTCAATATTTAGCTTAATGGTCTATTTGTCCCTATATGAATACCGTGTATTTAAAAGAACTACTACTATGGATATATGCGTGTGCTTAGTTGCTTCAGTCATGTCCAACTCTTTGTGACCCCATGGACTGTAGGCTGCCAGGCTCCTCTGTCCATGGGGATTCTCCAGGCAAGAATACTGGAGTGTATTGCATGCCCTCCTCCAGGGGATCTTCCCATCCCAGGGACTGAACCCAGGTCTCCTGCATTGCAGGCGGATTCTCTACTGTCTGAGCCACCAGGATACATAGTGTAACTTAATTTCTGGAGCAGAGTCCTTCCCTTTTCTATATTTAAATAACAATGTTTGGTATTTATAAACCTTTATTCTTCTATGTCCTAAATGTGCTGAGGTCCCCTAAAATTTCTACTGTAGTTTTGATGGGGATTTCACTAAAATGACAAGTAAAATCTTTGATTTTTGGCACTGGCTGAGACATGAAGACAAATGTCTATGTATACAAGAGAGCTATTTCTAACATTTACTACAAATTATTGAGGGATGAAAAGTACATTTATGCATAGGGACTGGGGAGTATCTTTGAAATGTAAACTGTGGCTTTTTGTTTAACTTGCAATCACAGCAAAGGTGCAGTGTTGTGAGAATGTTTCTATAGTCATAAAATTATAGCATTTGAGTAACATTTTATGAAGTCCTTCCATGTACATTCACAATTGCAACAGAAGCGCCCAACTTAAGAGATTCTGTGGTCACTGATCATTTCTACATAATGTCAGCATTGTGGGCTATCAGGTTCCTTCTGATGTGTTTTAGTCCAAAGCCTTAATGGAGATTAAATGTACACTTTTTGGGTGATGTATCTATGGTAATCTAAACATTTACTTAACTCTGGAAGCATAGTTATTTAAATATTACCATGGTGCAGAAGATCTCTGGCTATCTCGCCAAAGTAGATCTCTTTCTCCAGAAACAAGTATTTTGAAAAAATGTGACCATTGGAGAACTGCCGGCCAGAAAATATTTTGCTCTGTTCCAAATACAGCGGGCCTGGCAGTAGCCCCACCTGCCTCCAGTACCCATCTTTTGTACAGATCTGTGTCCATTTCCCATTTAGGTCTTTCCTGTCCTTGGTGAGTTGGCTTCAGGAAGTAATCAGAGGGTCATCCAGATCGAGGCATGAGTGGTCCATAAGACATACTGTCCTGCATTAAGATAGAAGCCCTGGCCTCAAACTAGTGATATGAATCTGCAAAGTAGGCAGTGATCTTTTCTGAAGACCCTAAAATTATGATTCACACTCCATTTATGCACAATCTCAGCTTTAGAACTAAGGCAAGGATGCCAACAAAACAAACATCCTAGACTTGTCCCTCTTGCACTGTTGGTGGAAATGTAAATTGATACAGCCACTATCAGTGGTAAAGAATCTGCCTGTGAATGCAGGAGACACAAGAGACACACATTCAGTCCCTGGGTTGGGAAGATCCCTTGGAGAAGGAAATGGCAACCCACTCTAGTATTCTTGCCTGGGAAATCCCATGGACAGAGGAGCCTGGCCGGCTATTGTCCATAGGGTTGCAAAAAAATTCGTCATGACTGAGCATGCACACCATGCCATAAACTATAAAGAACAGTATGAAAGTTCCTTAAAAAAACTAAAAATAGAACTNTTGGAGAAGGAAATGGCAACCCACTCTAGTATTCTTGCCTGGGAAATCCCATGGACAGAGGAGCCTGGCCGGCTATTGTCCATAGGGTTGCAAAAAAATTCGTCATGACTGAGCATGCACACCATGCCATAAACTATAAAGAACAGTATGAAAGTTCCTTAAAAAAACTAAAAATAGAACTGCCACGTGGGCCAGCAATTCTACTACTGGGCATATATCCAGAGAAGACTATAATTCAGAAAGACATATGCAACCCAGTGTTCATTGCAGTACTATTTACAATAGCCAGGACATGGAAATAATCTAAATGTCCATCACAGAGGACTGGATAAAAAAGATGTGGTACATATATACAAAGGGATATTACTAAGCTAAAAGAAGGAATGAAACTGGGTTATTTGCAGAGACATGGATGGACCTTGAGACTATCATACATAGTGAAGTAAGTCAGGGAGAGAAAAACAAGCACTATATATTAACACATAATTGTGGAATAAAAAATTCTATAGACAATCTCATTTACAAAGCAGAAATGGAGACACAGATGTAGAGAACAAGCATATGGTTACTAAGGGGAAGGTGGAATGGGATGAATTGGGAGATTAGAATTGACATATATACACTATTGTTACTGTGTACAAAATAGATAACTAGTGAGAACCTACTGTAGAGCACAGGGAACTCTGCTCCATGCTCTGTGGTGACCTAAATGGGAAGGAAACCCAAAAAGGGGAGATATATGTATAGGTATAGCTGATTTGTTTTGCTGGACAGGAGAAACTAACACAACATTGTAAAGCAACATACTCCAACAAAAATTTTTTTAAAATATACTGTTACCAGGTTATCTGTAGTAAATATAAAACTCCAAGTGCTGGCTCTTCTGTCCTTCCAGCCCCAAAGTGAGCCTCTCAGCGAAGGGTGTGAAGGTTGTCACTGGTCTCCACTATCTTCTCCTCTGGGCTCCTGCAAGAGACTAAGGGGGCATCTGAGCATGGAGGAGGGTTCCAGGAAGCCTACGTGACTCACCCAAACACAGTTTGGGCTCCTCGGCTCAAAGCCTATCTAAAACATGGACTCCAAGGGTCATGTCCTTGAATTTGTCCTAGACAATTGTCTACAAAAATAATTCATATGGAAGGTATTCAGCTTTTTCAGAGGAAAATATGATTTTAGCCTTCCTGAGAAGTCATCAGTCACAGAAGAGCCTCCTTCCAGCTAAGTCAGTAATTCAGAAGAAATATCACTTTACTATAGCAGTTCATCTGTAAGGAATATGACAGTTATTTTGGTTGAACTTTACTCAAAAGGATCTAACTTAACCTTTGAAAAAGGCTTAGGTCAACAATTAGTCAGCACCTAGTTTCTGCCAAAAGTAGACTGAATTTTCCAAAGCTGTGTTGGGGTTACAAGGAGCCAATGGGAAAAAGGAAGCAAGGGTCAGACTGAGTTCAACTCAAGGGTCTGGGACATGCTTTCCGAAACTCTGCCCTTCCAGGCTGCCCACGGATTAAGTGGGGCAAAATGATTAACAAAACTGTTTGTGTACTGGGGACACAGTCAACCATTTCAAACATGCCTTGACGGACAAGAATGCATTTCTCAGCCATGGGTCAAGAGGAGAATAACTACACTTCACAGTGGATTCTTGACATGTTTTGCTTGTTTTCAGTGAAAGTCTCAGAAAGTTAATCGTGGAGCTGAATAATTTCTCTTAGTCCCTTCCTAGTTACCTGGAAATCCTTAGAGATAGAGACAATGACTTACTTGTTTTACCTCCCTAACATGCAGCACAATGCCCAGCACATAGTAAAGGCTTAATTAATATTTGCTAAGTGATGGGATAATATCAGTAGACTGATGCAGGGGAGAAGCTTCATAATTTGGCTATGCTGGGAGGCTCTCTCAGTGTGAAAGGATGTGCAGATGTAAGTTCATTGTGAGGGTGGGGGTAAGCCTTCTCTAACTTATAGCCAGTCACCTTAGAAACCAAAGAATGTGGTGCTAGTGGTAGAGAGCCTGCCTGCCAATGCAGAAGACACAAGCGACACAGGTTCAGTCCCTGGGTGAGGAAGATCCCCTGGAGGAGGGCACAGCAATCCACCCCTTGCCTGGAGAATCCTATGGACAGAGGAGCCTGGTGGGCTACAGGCCATAGCGTCGCATAGAGTTGGACACCACTGAAGTGACTGAGCATGTATGTTAGTTTATCAGACAAGGTTTCTATCACCTAGCACTGGATCCAAAGAAATGTCATTATTAGGAAGGAATGGAAATAGGCAGGAGAAGGGATGTCTGGGGCTTAAGGATAGAGTAAAGAGAAGGAGGTATTTTAAAGGAAAATGGATTAGAAGAGGTCAGAAAGACAATTCTACCCAAGCTGATATTCAAACTTCTGGGCCTGCTAGACTATGAGAACAAGCAGATTTGCTGTATTTATGGCAATCTGCTGCTGCTGCTGCTAAGTCGCTTTAGTCGTGTCTGATTGTGTGCGACCCCATAGATGGCAGCCCACCAGGCTCCCCGTCGTCCCTGGGATTCTCCAGGCAAGAACACTGGAGTGGGTTGCCATTTCCTTCTCCAATGCATGAAAGCGAAAAGTGAAAGGGAAAGCGCTCAGTCGTGTCTGACTCTTAGCGACCCCATGGACTGCAGCCTACCAGGCTCCTCCATCTTAGCCTAATACTGCTGCTGCTGCTGCTGCTAAGTCACTTCAGTCGTGTCCGACTCTGTGACCCCATAGACGGCAGCCCGCCAGGCTCCCCCATCCCTGGGATTCTCCAGGCAAGAATACTGGAGTGGGTTGCCATTTTCTTCTCCAATGCATGAAAGAGAAAAGTGAAAGTGAAGTCGCTCAGTCTGTCTGACTGTTAGCGACCCCATGGACTGCAGCCCACCAGGCTACTCCATCCATTGGATTTTCCAGGCAAGAGTATTAGGGTGGGGTGCCATTGCCTTCCCCGAGCCTAATACTAGGAAGCAGTAATTAGTTTTTAATCAAACATTTAGCAAGATGCGGGCAGCTCGCTGGTACCTCACTGGCATTAAGTAATAGGGACAGTGCTGGGGCAGGGAAGGGGGGACTGAAACTCATAGACTGCACCCACACCTACTTAGTAGAACGTCACTGCCCACACTCTTTCCCATTAGACTCTGATGAGGAAGCTCTCACCCTGAGTGATCCCACCCTTCTTTTCTAGCACTTCTGCTCTGTGGTCAGAGAAGTGGGTTGAGATTGGAGTGGAGAGCAAAGGGGCGATGTATATTATATCTGAATGAGACACCTCTGGGGAAAACTCAGACACGACTGGGGAAGGATGGGATTCTGTCTCATTCACCCTTTTGTTCTTCCCACCCCTTAGCTGGTGTGGGTCTTTGAGCATGACCCCTCTCTGTAATTACGCAGTGTGAGGTGGTCACCACTGGAGGAACTGGGTGGTGGATCAGCTTCATTTAAACCCTCAAAAGATCACATCTTTGCTTTCTGACAGGATTGGCTGTCCAGACCTCCCCTGGGCCCGTGTGGTCTTTTCAAGGCTCTGTCCCAAGGCCTGTTGCAGCAACTCCTGCCTTGCTCTCCTTTGTCGAAAATGGGACAGTTCTTGCTCTCTGGGATCTTGCCTCCTCCCTGGCCCCCAGTCTTCAGGGACCCACTTGTCTTCTGGTTTATTTCCCCCCTCCCAGAGGAAGTCTTTTATCTGGGCTGAGGACAGTCCCTCTATTCTGCTACTTCTTCCAAGACTCTCAGCATGTAAATTCCTTTTTCGTTTTCATCTCCCCCACACTTTCTAAATCCTTCCATGTTAGAATTTGTTAAATAAAACCTGGAAATTTTTGCTTTTGGCTCTGCTACAGACATCTCTGAAGGCAATGAAAAGCCAGCACAGAGCCAGTTATTTATTTGAAAGAGGAAGAGGAAGGAAGAAAACATAGGGAAAGGCCGGGGGGTGAGGGTGGGGAGTGGGGAAGAAATTCCTCAAGGCTTAAAATATATATTTTCAACTATATTTCAAGTATATTCAAGTCTTTGTAGGTGCTCTGGTTCAAAATTCTCATCATATTAATAACATAAAAAGCCAAACATTTCCAGTGGTTTCCCTGGCGGTCCAGGGGTTAGAGTCCATGCTTCCACTGCAAGAGACTGCAAGGGTTCGATCCCTGGTGGGGGAACTAAGATCCCGTAAGCCAGATGGTGTGACCAAAAGAAAGAAATACAGAAATAAACCTTGAAAGGGAGATATTTATAGACAGATAGGACTTTTGGGGTCTCTCAAATGCCAGTATATATGCAGCTTTCCCCAAGTGAATAAAAAAAAAAAACCTCCTGGAACACAATATCCTGGAATATCTGGTTTGCTGACTAATATTTCCTGCCATCTCTCCGAAAGCTGAAAGTTGATCTCTTTTTATTTTTGAGCTCCTCTCTTTTTTGTTTTACTGTTGTGTGTTAGTTGCTCAGCTGTGTCCAACTCTTTGTGACCCCATGGACTATATGTATGGACCAGGCTCCTCCTCCATGGGATTCTCCAGACAAGAATACTGGAGTGGGTTGCCATGCCCTTCTCCAGGGCATCTTCCCAACCCAGGGATCGAACCTGGGTCTCTCTCATTGCAGGAAGATTCTTTACTGTCTGAGCCACCAGGGAAGTCCTACTAATAGTAAAATCTGATTTTCTTACACTTTTCTTCTGTCAAACTTGGCTTATTGCCCTGAATCACTTCTAGGAAACGTTTACAAACTTTACTAAAAGTTTGTAAATTTCTTGTAAACTTGATTCTTTATAAAATTTATTTAAAATCTCACTTCTCTTCCTGGCCTTCTCCCTCTGTCCTGTCAAGCCTTAGTGTTCCAGCACTTTCAGAAAAACTCCTCTGCTGCCCTCTTGTGGGCATCTGCAGATATCAGGCATGCTCCCCAAAGCTACTGAAACTGGGGGGATCACTGGTGTGGAAATGGGTGGGATAATCACCTAGCTCCAGCAACGAGCTCCTTGTAGGTTGCTTTCCTCTCTGGCAGAAGCCAGGACACTTACCCACAGTCACAGCTACACTCATTTTTTTTTTTTTTTTTTAAATTTAATTGGATAGAGTCAGCAAGTTTTCTGTTATTGGCAGCTTCTGAATAGTTTCCCCTATTTTTCTGTCTCAGTCCCAAGGTTTGGAGTCAGGGAAGAAAGCAAAGCATTTCATAAATGTAAGAAGCTTCTCCCTGTGCAGAGTGGATGGCTCTTTTGAACGAGCAGCCTGCCTCTCCCTGGACTGTTACAGACAGTGATCAGAATGGTCTTCTCAGGTGTCCAGATTGACCTCCATTCTGGGCACCAGGGGGTTACTGCGGGCTATCTGTGCTGCTGCTTTTCTTTACCTCCAAGGTGGGACACGTCTTTTTTCTTTTTTAAATAAAAGTAACATGTTCATTTGCACATTAGAAGAATCAGATGGTGAAAGAAGGACAGGAGAGGTCATCTGTAATGTCAACGCACTGACAAGCTGTTGGCAGTTTGCATTGTCATCCCACATGTGTATATATCTCTCTGAAGAGCTGTGTCCTAGTATGGGAGTGGTTCTGTATCCCTCTTCTCACACACCACACGCAGTCATTTTGCTGTGCTATGCTGTGTAGCTTACACCATTCTTTTCATGCTGCATAGCCTCAGTGCCTTTGCACTCAGCTTTCCCTTAAGAGAATGGGAAGATTTAGGAGATGTCCCCCCTGTCAGCTCCTTGTTGCCTCAGCTCAAATGCTGCCAACACCATGTGGTCTTCCCTATCCCTCAACGGGAGCTTTCTCTGTCATTTGTCATTTCCTTCATGCAGCATGCCTTGTCAGTCCTATTGATAATGAATTTGTTCATTTCTTTGCTTGTTTTAGGTTTTTCCTGAGAACCAAGGTCTTCTCTTATCTTTTATCCTCAGGGCCTAGGATAGTATGTGTTGTAAAGAATTTCCTTGGTCAATAATTGTTGACTGACAGAATTCGTTCTAAGGCTGTACCAAAAGCGATCAAGTCATTTCTTTTTGCAGAGCCTGTAGTTGGTACCCTGTGTTTTAATATTTTCAACAGCACTGCAAGAATGACTTTGTGCACTTGAACCCTACTTTTTTCCCTCCCAACATTAAATTGAAACATTTAGAACATACAGACAAGTAGAAAGGATAACGCAACAAACACCCATATATTTGTCATCAAGATTAAAAATTTGTTAATGCAACATTTTGCCACATTTACTTTCTCTCTCTCTCTGCATACATTTTTTGATGAATCTTTTAAAAGTTACAGACTTCACAGTACTTCACCCCTGAACACTTTAGCATGCATCTCCCAAGAATAAGTATCTTCTCCCAAATAAACACATGATATTAGCACACCTAAAAAAGTTAATTATAATGAATTATTCTCTAATATAACCTGATAGTCATCCTATATTCAAATATCCTCAACTGTATCTAAAAATGCTTTAATAACTTTTATTTATTTATATTTTTGAATCAGAATAAACCAAGTTTCATGCCCTATAGCAGAGCAGGAAATGGCAACTCACTCCAGTGTTCTTGCCTAGAGGGTCCCGTGGACGGAGGAGCCTGGTGGACTGCTATCCATGGGGCCGCATAGAGTCAGACACAGCTGAAGCGACTTAGCCTGCATGCATGCATTGGAGAAGGAAATGGCAACCCACTCCAGTATTCTTGCCTGGAGAACTCAGGGATGGAGGAGCCTGCTGGGCTGCCGTCTATGGGGCTGCACAGAGTCGGACACGACTGAAGGGACTTAGCAGCAGCAGCAGCGGCAGGTTGGCTTGTAGTTATTTGTATGTTGTATCTGTCTAGATCAATCTATTAGAAGTGTCATCTTATGAATTTTTATTATTCATTTTTAAAAAATGACATTAGATTTTTAAAAACAGTTTTTATTATTATTTACTTATGTCTGTATTTATTTGGCTGCTCTGGGTCTTCGTGGCTGCCCCAATTTTTCTCTAGTTGTGGAGAGCGGGGGCTGCTCTCTAGATATGGTGCGTGGGCTTCTTACTGTGGTGACCTCCCTTGTTGTGGAGCACGAGCTCTTGGGTGCCTGGACGTCTGTATTTGCGGCTCCCGGGCTCCAGAGCACAGGCTCAACAGCTGTGGTGCCCGGGCTCAGCTGTTCCTCGGCAGGTAGGATCTTCCTGGACCAGGGGTGGATTCTGTGTCTCCTGCGTTGGCAGGTGGACTCTTCACCACTGAGCCACCAGGGAAGCCCCTGACATTTAATGTTTAAAGAACTAGATTAGCTTTCTTATAGAAGACTCCAGATAATCTGTCTGTCCATTTTCTTGCAGTTTCATTTACTTAATTTTTCTTCCCTCCATGTTTCCTATCACTGAAGTTAGATCAGGACACTGCCTTGGATTATATGATTATAATCACTCAGAGTCATGATTCTTTTTCATATTAAAATTGTCCCAAGCTTGTCCATGAGGTGTCCCTTTGGCCAGCCTCCTTGTCCTTGATATCAACTCGTTAATCTTTGAGTGTGCTTCTGCTGTTTAGCACAGAACTACGTCACAGCCACACCTTATGTTTTCTGCCTATACGTGCAACCTCTGATTTCTCCAAGGGGTGCTATTTGCTATTATTTTAAAAAAAAATGAACAAAAGTTGTTTAAAAACAAAAATTTGAGTGTTTCATTTACTCAATATTATTAGAGTTCTGTTGTTTCCTGGACCTTTCAGTGGGCCAAACTGTTACATACATACATAAAATTTTTTCAATTCAAATTTATATTATAAATATTTTTCTTAATTTCTTTTATTTTATATCTTTATTTTAAACACTCACTGATCAAAACTCAGCAAGGAAAAAGCTTTGTTTTGCTGGTTGTAGTCAGGGAAAGTGTACACGGTAGGGAACCAGGTGGCATCTCAGAATTGGGAAATTAGGAAGGGCTCAGGGAATGGGAGTTAAACACACGATAGTCTCTGCAGGAATGATTTAGAATTTGTGAAGTCTGGGAGTTTTAGCTATTGTTTGTAGTTTTATCTTTAGAACACAGATGTCCTTATGAGTTATTGTTAAGAATGTGGACTCTTCTATAAAAGGACTGTGGGCTGAATTAACTGGCATTTGAGCTTAGATAATTTGTCTTGCATGTTATGGTTTGGCATATTTTATATATTCTGTGAGCCACGGTACCGTTATGTAAATTGTAGTTTTTGTTTCAATTACCAGTTCCCCCCTCTTGACCTAGCTGTCATCAGGGTTATTTTTTTAAAGACAGTTTTATTGCGGTAGAGTTGATATACACAAACTGTACATATGTAATGTCTACAGATGGTAAATTTGGACATATGCATACAGCCATGCAACCATCACCACAGGCAAGGTAATATACATACCCATTGTCTCTAAAAGTTTTGTGCCTCTTTTTTGAGGGGAGTTCTGAATCCTTAACCAGAGATTTACCGTCTTAACAAAAATTTAAGTGCACGATGCCATATTATTGACTATAGGTTCTATGTTGTCCAGTAGTTCTCTGAAACTTACTTATCTTGCATGACTGAAATTTTAAACCCATTGAACAACCAGTCTCCATTGCCTCCTCCCCATTCCCCCTTCCCCACAACCACTTGATTCATGAATTCTGTGAGTTTGACCATTGCAGGTTTTGTGTGTAAGTGGAATCATGCATTATTTGTCCTTCTACGACTGGCTTACTTCACTTACGCAACGTCTTCCAAGTTTATCCATGTTGTCACAAATAGGATTTCTTTCCTTTTTAAAGCGTAGTCATATTCCACTGTATGAATACACCACGTTTTCTTAACCTGTTCAGCCAGCTGGATGTTACTGTTGTTGACTTTGTCTGCCTTGTAGTTCTTTTGTTCCTCTCCCTGTCTTCCTTTGTGCTTTGCTGATTTCTGTTGTGGTGGTGGTATTGTCGCTGAAACTTTTCCTCTGTTCATTGATGCTGAATAGAAAGAGGAGACAGTTTTGGATAAGTAGAAAAGTGTAGCTTTCATTGCTTTGCCAGGAAAGGGGGCCACAGCAGGCTAATTCCCTCAAGACTGTGTGACCCACCCTGGAGGAGGGTAGTGAGGATGTTTACAGTGCTCAGGAAGCAGGGTGTGATCAACTTGGGGACCATGCTTGGATTGGTTGGCATCAAAGTCAAGTTTCAAGCATCATCAACTTTCTGGTTTCAACCAGTCTAAGGTCTATGTTCTTCCAATCGACAGTTTTTATCTGGTCAGGGGTCTGCTTCCTATAGCACAGAGATATCCCTATGAATTATTGTTAAGAATGTGGACTCTTCTATAAAAGGACTGTGGGCTGAATGAACTGGCATTTGAGCTTAGAGAATCTGTCTTGCATGTTATGGTTTGGTATATTTCCTGTAGAAACTGTGTCAGGGCTCTATCTATATTTTTAAAGGAACTGGGAATCTGGTGATTCTGCTATGTGGCAGAATTATATTCTAAATTGTTACCAGTTCCCCAGCGCAACAACTACCCTTTGTTTCTACAGCTTCACAATCCCCAATCACTAACTATTGAGTCAGCATTTTACTTCAAAAGACAAGAATTCAGGATCTCGTACAGTTTCAATATTCTTTGTTTTCTCTTTCTCTTTTTAAAAAAAGTTTGTTGTTGTTCTCTAGAAGCTCACTGAGCTTCTTTAAGATGATTATTTCAAAATCTCATATTCATTAGGATAAGTTACTGGAGATTTACTTTGTGTCATATTTTTGCTGATACTTGTGCTCCCTGTAGCTTTGCATTGGCTTCTGTGATTTGAAAAAGTAACTCCCCTTGTAGCTTTAATGAACTGCCTATGGCAGGGAAAAGCTTTCAGCAATTGGCCTGGCTAGAAGTTCTGGGAGCTCTCAAACATTTTCTATGGATGTGCACATTCCACGCCTCATCTTCCTCCTGGGAGAGAAGTTTCAGGGCTGTGTGTCTTCCCCCAGACTTGCAGAGCTGTGCTGCCACCCACCATGAGCTGCCGTCTGCTCCCCCAGCCCCCCACCTGTTGTCTAGGGCAGATGTTGGATTCATGCCCTATTCCGCTCCCATCTGAGGGAGAAATCTCAGGTTATGCTCCTTCTCTCAAACTCACAGAGCTGTATGACTTCCATAGACCACCTGTCCCTTTCCCTAGGGCAGCGCTTTGAAAAGCCTGGCCATTGAGTGTGCACTCCTCTTCTTTCCCTCCCTCCTGAAGAGGAAGTCCCAGAATAGTGCGTCATTTGCTAATCTTGCAGAGCTATATGCCAATGGCGAAGAGACTCACTTTTTGCTGCCCTCGTGTTTATTTCTTATTTGAAATAAGGGAGCCTTTAAAATTTTCTTTATGCTAGTTAGTCATTGATAGAGGTGTTACAGCTATCAGCTTTGTTCTTGCCACATTTGTACATTTTAATATATTGTGTTGAATTCACATTTTGATTTATTTCAGAGTATTTCTAATTTCTCTTGTGATGTTTTCTTTAACACAGTCATTGTTTAGGAACATGTTATTTAATTTCCACATATTTGTAAATCCCCAAATTTCCCTCTGTTATTGATTTCTAATTTAAATTCCATTGTGTTCAGGGAATATACTTTACATGATTTCAATCCTTTAAAATTTGTTGAGGTATGTTTTGTGGCCTTGTGTATGGTCTGTCTTGAATGTTTCAGGTGTGTTTTAGAAGAGCGTGTGTTGTATTACTGTTGGGAAAATTACTCTACAGTTGTCTGGTAGATCTAGTGGTTTGATAGTGATGCTGAGTCCTTTATCCTCGTTGATTTTATGTTTAGTTGTTCTACCACCTAATTTAAAGCTTTTGTGGTTCTGCAGTTTTACCATGTTGTGTCTATATGGATATTTTTGGAAGTTGCTTTCTTTGATTAATTGGTCTTGAATTTGTGGTTTGGTTTTCTTTCAATATTTCTGGAAAATAATTATCCACCAACATTTCTTCTTTAAATTTTATTTTATTTATTTATTTTTTTTTGTTTCTTTTTTTCTTTTTTTTTTATTTTTTTACACGAACTCCCAAACATGAACCCCCCTCCCACCTCCCACCCCACATCTTCCCTCCAGATCATCCCCATACACCAGCCCCAAGCATCCTGCATCCTGCATTGAACATAGACTGGCAATTCATTTCTTACATGATAGTATACATATTTCAATGCTATTCTCCCAAATCATCCCTCCCTCTCCCTCTCCCTCTCCTTCTCCCTCAGAGTCCATAAGTCCGCTCTACACATCTGTATCTTTTTTGCTGTCTTGCATGCAGGGTCCTCATTACCATCTTTCTAAATTCCATATATATGTGTTAGTATACTGTATTGGTGTTTTTCTTTCTGGCTTACTTCACTCTGTATAATTGGTTCCAGTTTCATCCATCTTATTAGAACTGATTCAAATGTATTCTTTTTAATGGCTGAGTAATACTCCATTGTGTATATATACCAC
>SJYX01007588.1:389350-438161 GCA_006410675.1 Oreotragus oreotragus
GAATGTTGAGACCTGACTCATGACAGGCCTCAAGGACTAAAGTGGGCAAGAGCTACAATTATGGGAAAAACTGGGTCACTGACCAGAAGGAACTGAGATCATCCTTCCCCCGACCTTGGGGCTCAGCCGGTCAGCATGTTCCCAGACTCCCAGATAACATGAAAAGTCCCCTAAGCAAGCCCACGTGCACGAAAAATTAGCCAATTAATAAATGCCTAATAACCCCTACAACCAATCCACCCCTGCCAACTCCCTGTCTTTGTTCTAAACCTATAAATACTGCTGTAATTCAGGGCTCAGGGCTCTTGCCCCATTCCCCTGCGTGGGATGTGGTGGGAGCCCTGGTTCGAACCAGAAATAAATTCCCTTTTTGCTTTTGCATTGCCGTGGATGTCTTGCTTTCTCAGTTTTGGGGACTTGGACTGCGGGCACAACAACATTTAAGTGTCTAATCCACTTTGAGTTTATTTTTATGTATTGTAAAAGAAAGTGTTCTAGTTTGATTCTTTCACATGCAGCTATTCAATTTTCCCAACAACATTTATTGAAAAGACTGTCTTTTCCTCCCTGTATATTCTAGGCTCACTGGTTGTAAATCAGTTGGCCATATAAGTGTGGGTTTATTTCTGTGCTCTCTATTCTGTTCCATTGATCTATATGTCTGTTTTTGTGCCAGTACTATACAGTTTTGATTGCTATATTTTGGTAGTGTAGTTTGATAACAGGGTGTGTAATATTTCAGTTTTGCTCTTTCTCAAGATTACTTTGCAAAAAAGATTTGCTATACAGCACAGGGGACTACTGTCAATATCTTGTAATTACCTATAATGGAAAATAATCTGAAAAATAATATATGTGTATATGTATATGTGCCAGTACTATACAGTTTTGATTGCTATATTTTGGTAGTGTAGTTTGATAACAGGGTGTGTAATATTTCAGTTTTGCTCTTTCTCAAGATTACTTTGCAAAAAAGATTTGCTATACAGCACAGGGGACTACTGTCAATATCTTGTAATTACCTATAATGGAAAATAATCTGAAAAATAATATATGTGTATATGTATAACTGAATAACCTCACTGTGCACCTGAAACATTGTAAGTCAACTATACTTCAATAATATATATATATATGTTAAGAAAAAAAATGATTGCTTTGGCTAATTTAGAGCTTTTGTGGTTCCATAGAAATTTTAGGACTACTTATTTCAGATTCATAAAAAATGCTACAGGCACTTGGATAAGGATTGCATTCAATTTATAGATTGCTTTGGGTAGTATGGATATTTCAATAATATTAATTCTTCTAATCCATGACCCTGGTATATCTTTCCATTTATTTATATTGTCTTCAACTTCTTTCATCAGTATCTTTTGGGTTTCAGAGTATAGCTCTTTTACCTCTTTAGTTAGATTTATTCTTAGGTGTATTCATTTTAAAGCAATTGTAGTGTTTTTGTCTCAGAAATACTAGGTTGTATTTCTTAATTCCTCTTTTTGTCAGTTTATTTTTAGTGTATAGAAACACAAGAGATTTCTGTATAGTAAGTTTAATCCTGCAACTTTACTGAGTTCATTTGTCAATTCAAATAATTTTTTGTGGAGTCTGAATTTTTCTATATATAGTATCATGTAATATTTCCCTCCTTCTACTAACTTTGGGATTTGTTGTTATCTACTTTATTAGTTCCTTTGATATTTTCCTTGTTTCCTGAGGTAGACTTGTATCACTACAAACTTTTCTCATGGAACTGCTTTTGCCAAAACCCATAGATTTTGGAATGTTATGCTTTCATTTTCATTTGTCTCAAGGTATTTTTAAAATTTCCTCTTTGATTTTTTCGTTGAGCCATTGAGCTCACAAGCATGCTGTTTAGTCTCCATGTGTTTGTGTTTTTATCCAGTTCTCTTTTTGTAACTGATTTCTAGTCTCATACCATTGTGGTTATAAAAGATGCTTGATACAATTTCAACCTTCTTAAATTTATTGAGATTTGTTTTATGGCCTAAACTTGTGATATATCTTGAAGAATACTCCATGCTCACTTGAAAAGAATACGTATTCTGCTGTTTTGGGGTAGAATGTTCTATGTACATCTGGTCTAAAGTGTTTAAGGCCAATGTTTCCTTATTGATTTTCTGTTTGGATGGTTTATCCATTGATTAAGTGAGGTGTTAAAGTACCTCACTGTTTCTTGTATTATTGTTAATATCTCCTTTAATAGCTGGTAATATTTGTGTATATATGTGCTCTGATGTTTGGTGCATGTATGTGTGCATGCTAAGTTGCTCCAGTTGCATTTGACTCTTTGTGACCCTGTGGACTGTAGCCTGCCAGGCTCCTTTGTCCATCGGATTCTCCAGGAAAAAATACTGGAGTGAGATGCCATGCCCCTCTCCAGGGGATCTCCACTCAGGGATCAAACCTGCATCTCTTACATCTCTTGCATTGGCAGGCGGGTTTCTATATTTGTGGAATCATCATTACAGTAAGTCTAGCTAAAATCTATTGCCACAAATAGCTATAATATTTTTTTTCTAATGATGAGAACTTTTTAATTTTGTATGATGAAGAATTCAATATTTATTAAATAGAGGAAAATAATAGAATGGGAAGACTAGAGATCTCTTCAAGAAAATTAGAGATATAAAGGGGACATTTCATGCAAAGATGTGTACAATAAAGGACAGAAATGGTATGGGCCTAACAGAGGAGAAGAAATTAAGAAGTGGCAAGAATACACAGAAGAACTATATAAAAAATATCTTTATGACCCAGATAACCACGATGGTATGATCACTAACCTAGAGCCAGACATCCTAGAGTGTGAGGTTAAGTGGACCTTAAGAAGCATCCCTACAAACAAAGCTAGTGGAGATGTTGCAATTCCAGCTGAGCTATTTAAAATCCTAAAAGATGATGCTGTTAAAGTGTTGCACTCAATATGCCAGCAAATTTGGAAAACTCAGCAGTGGCCACAGGACTAGAAAAGTTCAGTTTTTGTTCCAATCGCAAAGAAAGGCGATGCCAAAGAATGTTCAACCTACCACACAATTGCACTCATCTCACATGCTAGCAAGGGCTTCCCTGATAGCTCAGTTGGTAAAGAATCTGCCTGCAATGCAGGAAACCCCTGGTTTGATTCCTGAGTTGGGAAGATCCACTGGAAAAGGGATAGGCTACCCACTCCAGTACTCTTAGGCTTCCCTTGTAGCTCAGCTGGTAAAGAATCCATCTGCAAAGCAGGAGACCTGGGTTCGATCCCTGGGTTGGGAAGATCCCCCAAAGAAGGGAAAGGCTACCCACGCCAGTATTCTGGCCTGAAGAATACCATGGACTGTATAATCCTTGGGGTTGCAAAGAGTCGGACAGAAGTGAGTAAATTTCACTTCACTTCACATGCTAGCAAAGTAATGCTCCAAATTTCCCAAGCCAAGCTTCAACANCAGCACTGTTTATAATAGCCAGGACATGGAAGCAACCTAGATGTCCATCAGCAGATGAATGGATAAGAAAGCTGTGGTACATATACACAATGGAGTATTACTCAGCCATTAAAAAGAATACATTTGAATCAGTTCTAATGAGGTGGATGAAACGGGAGCCTATTATACAGAGTGAAGTAAGCCAGAAAGAAAAACACCAATACAGTATACTAACACATATATATGGAATTTAGAAAGAAGGTAATGATAACTCTGTATCTGAGACAGCAAAAGAGACACAGATGTAGTGAACAGTCTTTTGGACTCTGTGCGAGAGGGCAAGGGTGGGATGATATGGGAGAATGGCACTGAAACATATAAAATATCATATGTGAAATGAATCACCAGTCCAGGTTTGATGCATGATACAGGGTGCTCGGGGCTGGTGCACTGGGATGACCCAGAGGGATGGAATGTGGAGGGAGGAGGGAGGGGGATTCAGGATGGGGAACACATGTACACTTGTGGCGGATTCAAGTCAATGTATGGCAAAACCAATACAATATTGTAGACTAAAATTAATTAATTAATAAAAAAAAAGAGCCCTGACATTCAGCACTTGATATCAACCTTGATTTGGGACTGGATTGAGGCCATGCTAAGGGTGCTTGGTGAATGAAATGTAGGTGTGGCTTTATCATTGCTGTTACTTGGAAACCCCAGTGACCAGAGTGTAAGTTCACAGAGGAAGTTTAAAATACAATATTAGAGAAATGGGTACCAAGAAAAAGAAATGCTGACATATGTGTATTATATATTGTTTCTCCTCTCCTAGTTGAGTAAGATAATCTATCAGTAAAATAAACGGAATTGTAAGGTAAACAAAAGGACTAATTTTTGACATACATTTCACACAATGTATGTTACTGGCCTACACAGATAACGCCTTCATAGACAGGCTGCTTATGCACTAAAAAATTCAGGGGAAACAAATTGCTATGTCCTTCCAGTAAGACTGTCTGGTTCCTAAATGCTCTTTCTCATAACATCACACTCTTCATTCTTGTACTAACACAGTGCATGTCATGTTAAAATAAAAAAGATAGTTACTCAGATATTTTTAGCAGAGAATATAATTGCTGGTACCTAAAAGCATTATTAATTTTGCATATTTAATCATTTATTCACTCTTTCAATAACTACTTACTGATAGATATGCCCAGAACCATCTTCTATGATGCTGTAACTCATAACATAAAATGATACAGGAGATGGATGATGTCTCCAAGTTTCATTTAGGCTATGTTTTACTATGGGATGGTATATGCTAAAGTGACCCCTTGATAGTATGGGTACACTCTTACCCTGATTTATAAAGCTTTTCTTTTCTTTTTTTTTTCAGACTGGCAATTCATTTCTTACAAGATAGTATACATATTTCAATGCTATTCTCCCAAATCATCCTACCCTTTCCCTCTCCCTCTCCCTCTCCCTCTCCCTCAGAGTCTGAAAGTCTTTATGTCCTGAGAATCATTTGTCTCCATAGGTTATCTTCCCAGCAATATCATAAATATCTTTATTTCTATGATTACATTACTTTAGAGCACACATGTCATTTCTGACAGGGGAACTTTAATATAAAAAAATATTTCTGACAATTTCTTGGATAAATTTATTACTCAAAAAACATCTAATAAGTAGTTGATTCACTACACAGCATGGAATGTTGAGGAAAATAATCAGAAGTTTCTTCGCTTGGAATGGATCCCTCCCCTGCCTCCTCACAAGTACGTTCATCACTCTTGTTGTTGTTAGTCACTCAGTCATGTCCTAGTTTTTTTGTGACCCTATGGATCATAGCCCACCAGGTTCCTTTCTTCATGGGATTTCCCAGGCAAGAATACTAGAGTGGTTTGCCATTTCCTTCCCCTGGGGATCTTCCAGACCCAGGGATCACACCATGGTCTCCTGCATTGGGAGGCAGATTTTTTACCACTGAACCACTTGGGAAACCCTCTTTCACTCTCAACTCTGTGCAGGAGAAAAAAAAAAATAGGGAAGCGATTTTCCATTTCCTGAGTAGATTAGCATAAGATTGACTTGCATGACTTGATTAGTAAAGATTTACAGACACAGGAGATACCAACATACAAAGATCCCAGAAATGAAACACTTGAACCCCCTCACATGAAATTTGTCCCTTCCACAACTGCTTGTTTTTCACTACTATTGTCGAGGATCCCAGAATTCAGAACTCCAACATACCCAGAAAGAATATCAGGAATTTTAAATTCTTTCTGGGCATGTTACAAGTGACAGAAAACTAATTCTCCATATTGAGGAAGTGCTAGATAACCAACTGGATGAGAATTTCCAGAAGAAATCAGAGGATTTCTGTTCATATATCTTTACCCATGCAAAACCCAAGACCCTAAGAGAAGGAATCACTGTCAAGTGGGGAGGTGAGTCTCTTGCACTAGCGCATGTGTCTCTGTGATTCAGTGTGTGTGATGAACTTGTGATCGCACTCTGGGATTCTCAGTGATTGTATTTTCTTCTCCATGTAACTTGGAAAATGGATGCTCATGCCACACATGGAAATGCATGTTTCTTCACTAAAAGAAGCCTATGCACATTTTTTTTTTGCAGTCTATCAAATCTCTTGAAACTGTTACAATAATGATATAAGTTAAAGATAGAAATCTTCATGGTGATGAGATGTCTGATGCAATAGGTGTTTTGAGTGAGGATATGCAAAGTATTTTGTGAATTTACACTGAGAAGAAAATAAATAGTAGTCCATGAATCCATGTAGTTTTACCAAGAGACTGAGGAACAAATATAAATATGTCTTATATACAGGGTTGGCCTCATGAACATGCCACCTGGGCAGTCACACAGTGTCCTGTCCTGAGATGAGTCCTTCTTATTTTCATGTTTTGTGTCACTGTCCTGAAATTCTGATGACATTTTCATCAAGATGTTTTAATTTACAAATAGAGTCCCCAAATTATGTAAATTACTTACAAGTGTCATAAGTTCTTATTTTATTACAATGGGAAAAGTGTTCTGGGAGACCCTTGAGCATATGGTTTGAGATGATTTGTTCAATATTGTAATGTGATGAATTGGAGAAACATAAAAGATAGAGTGCATAAGAGATGCAGTGATGGTATTCAAAAAAAGTGGATTCATACAAGAAAAAGGATGAGGATACAAGAATGAAAATGAGGAGAAGTATAAATAGAGGAAAAGAAATCTTTAACTTAAAAAAATTTTAATGATTTCTAGAATCCTGATATGTAAAGCTGCTTTTAAAAAGCAGGTGAGAATTCTCTCCCATTTCATAAATATCATGTATCTTTCAGTGTTGGGGACGCTGGTGGAGGCCTACATAGATGCCATCAACAGTGGAGGAGTTCCCCGTTTGAAGAACGCAATAATGACTCTGGCTGAGTGTGAGAACTCAGCAGCCATGCAGAAGGCAGCTAATGACTACAGTGGGTAAATGACCCAGTGACTGAGCCTCCCCACAGATATACTCCAGGAGCTACTGGAGATTCATGAAGCCTGTAAGAGGGAAGCCATTGCCATCTTTTTGAGGGACTCCTTCAAGGATGACAAGCAGGTGTTTCAGAAAATGCTCACGGTAATGTGTCCTAGAATATATTCTTCCTGATTCCTTTCTTTCAGAATAATGCCTAGCCACCCCACTTTTGATCCCATGGTTCCTGTGCTTCTTATCATAAAATGAGTCTAGATTCTAGTGAGTGATACAGGTTTACAAGCTATGTAATCCATCTATTTTCTAAAAGTCAGGGTTTTTATTTTCTGTCATAGTAAAACAAATTATTGTGAGCTTAGCAAGTTGAAATATACATCTAATAGCTTATCGTTCCCCATGTCAGATTCCCACTCAGGGTCCATGGGTTTCTGCTCAGTGTACCATACAAGGTCAAACAAGGTCACGTGGGCTTGGTACTCACATGGAGACTCTGGGGAACCCCCCTACCAACAGCCATGGTGCACTGTTTCTTTCTTCAGTTTCTAATCTCTCTGATTACCTCTTCCACCACCAACTGGAGAAGACTACATGTGAAGGGCTTGTGTGATTAGGTAATGCCCACTTGGGTCATCTCCATTTCTTAACTTAGCCTGTGCCATATAACATAGTCTAAACACAGCATCTATATTTGTCATATTCACAAGTTTACGGACTATGCAGAGTGTGGACACCAGGGGAGAGAATGCTTGGAGATCACAGTTCTACTTACCATTGGCAGCTTCACTGAAAGTTTGACTTTCAGTCTCCCTTGACCATCTTACAAGTTACAAAAATGTCTTAGTTCATATTGAGAAAGGAAGCCTGATTTTAATTTATAAGTACAAACAAAAAATTCTGTTTCTATGTTTTCACACACTCAAGCTCTCAGGGAATTGAAAATTCGTGAAGAGTTCAAAACTCTCATCAGTGTGTGCTTAACTCATTAATGGGCAGTTGATTTGCTATGTATGTATTTTTATCCATAGCACCCAGTGTGCAGAGGAATCCCTGCTTCTTATCATAATTAAACTTTTCATTTTTCATTGTTGGTAGATGGATCACGATTTGTCCTATTGCTGCTAAAGGAGCCACATAAGGTTCATGCCTGCCAACCCCTTCACTGAACAGATGTTGAGGTTGAGTCCACTGGATTTAAGGGACTTCCCACAAGTCACACATAGAGGTGATCAGAACCAGGACTAACACTAGACTCCTGACTCCATGTCTGTTATTCTGTGTCTCAACCCTATGTTTTCAGACTTCCTCCAAAAGAATCACAGCTGGACCTTCCCTTCTAACAGCTTCTTTCCATTGGATTTCTCTACTTTCCCTGATAGGACTTCACAGAGAAAAAGAAGGAAATTTTCTTGTTCCAGAATGAAGAGGCATCTGTCAATTACTGTTAGGCTGAGCTTAAGCACCTTTCAGAGCTTTTGATGAAAAGTATTTCAGAAGGAATTTTCTTTGTTCCTGGAGGACACAATGTCTACTTAGAAGCAAAAGAAGAAAGTTGAACAGGATTATAACCTGGTGCTCCAGAAAGGAATTAAGGTGAGCAGTAAAGAGATTGGGAAAGGACAGCAGATTGCAGTCAGGAGGTGCTTGTTTGTTCCTTTGTTCCTGCTTTTTACAACAGCCACATGGAAAAATATAACCTTGTCGAGTTCCAATCTGTGATTGTTCAGAATGTTTGTCTCCTACTTAATCACTAGGCGAAAACACCCCAATTGCACCCTGCAACTACATAAATGGACTCTGGATTCTGTCCAAACCATGAGAATGAGTAAAATTCCTCATTGCTGCCTCATTTCCTATGCAAGAGACTTTATTAAGATAACTCATCTGAGGACATTGAAGACTCTATATGACAGATTTCGTGTAATGTCATTCATTAATTAATACTCATCAAGTAAATGTATGACAAGGGGTTTCAACACCCATCACCTAGCAGAAAATTTTTCTTAATATAAATGATTTCTCTTTTTCAGAGGAAAAGTATTTTCCAGTTGAGTATATGTTCTTCTATGAGTATCAGAGAATTTAGTATCATTTTAAAGATTTACTGTTCACAGAAAGGCTCCTTCATAGCTCAGTTGATAAAGAATCCACACGCAATGCAGGAGACCCTGACTCAATTCCTGGGTTGGGAAGATCTGATTTCTAGTCTCATACCATTGTGGTTATAAAAGATGCTTGATACAATTTCAACCTTCTTAAATTTATTGAGATTTGTTTTATGGCCTAAACTTGTGATATATCCTGAAGACTATTCCATGCACACTTGAAAAGAATATGTATTCTGCTGTTTTGGGGTAGAATGTTCTATGTACATATGGTCTAAAGTGTTTAAGGCCAATGTTTCCTTATTGATTTTCTGTTTGGATGATTTATCCATTGATGTAAGTGAGGTGTTAAAATACCTCACTGTTTCTTGTATTATTGTCAATATCTCCTTTAATAGCTGGTAATATTTACGTATATATGTGCTCTGATGTTTGGTGCATGTATGTGTGCATGCTAAGTTGCTCCAGTTGTGTTTGACTCTTTGTCACCCAATGGACTGTAGCCTGCCAGGCTCCTTTGTCCATGGAATTCTCCAGGAAAAAATATTGGAGTGAGATGCCATGCCCTCCCTACAGGGGATCTCCACTCAAGGATCAAACTTGCATCTCTTACATCTCCTGCATTGGCAGGCGGGTTTCTATATTTGTGGAATCATCATCACAGTAAGTCTAGCTAACATCTATTGCCACAAATAGCTATAATAATTTTTTTTCTAATGATGAGAACTTTTTTACTTTGGATGATGAAGAATTCAATATTTATTAAATAGAGGAAAATGATAGAATGGGAAGACTAGAGATCTCTTCAAGAAAATTAGAGATATAAAGAGAATATTTCATGCAAAGATGTGTACAAGAAAGGGCAGAAATGGTATAGACCTAACAGAAGGAGAGGAAATTAAGAAGAAGTGACAAAAATACACAGAAGAACTAAATAAAAAAGATCTTCATGACCCAGATAACCACGATGGTATGATCACTAACCTAGAGCCAGACATCCTAGAGTGCGAGGTTAAGTTGACCTTAAGAAGCATCCCTACAAACAAAGCTAGTGGAGATGTTGCAATTCCAGCTGAGCTATTTAAAATCCTAAAAGATGATGCTGTTAAAGTGTTGCACTCTATATGCCAGCAAATTGGGAAACTCAGCAGTGGCCACAGGACTAGAAAAGTTCAGTTTTTGTTCCAATCGCAAAGAAAGTCAATGCCAAAGAATGTTCAAACTACCACACAATTGCACTCATCTCACATACTAGCAAGGGCTTCCCTGATAGCTCAATTGGTAAAGAATCTGCCTGCAATGCAGGAAACCCCTGGTTTGATTCCTGAGTTGGGAAGATCCACTGGAGAAGGGATAGGCTACCCACTCCAGTACTCTCAGGCTTCCCTTGTGGCTCAGCTGGTAAAGAATCCATCTGTAAAGCAGGAGACCTGGGTTCGATCTCTGGGTTGGGAAGATCCCCTGGAGAAGGGAAAGGCTACCCATACCAGTATTCTGGTCTGGAGAATACCATGGGCTGTATAATCCTTGGGGTTGCAAAGAGTCAGACATAACTGAGTAAATTTCACTTCACTTCACATGCTAGCAAAGTAATGCTCAAAATTTCCCAAGCCAAGCTTCAACAGTACTTGAACCAAGAAATTTCAGATTTTCAAGCTGAATTTAGAAAAAGCAGAGGAACCAGAGATCAAATTGCCATCATCAAAAAAGCAGAGAGTTCCAGAAAAACATCTACTTCTACTTTATTGACTATGCCAATGCCTTTGACTGTGTGGATAAGAACAAACTGTGAAGAAATTTTTAAAGAGATGGGAATACCAGGCCACCTGACCTGCCTCCTGAGAAATCTGTATGCAAGTCAAGAAGCAACAGTTTGAACTGTACATGGAACAATGGACTGGTCCCAAATAAGGAAAGGAGTATGGCAAGGTCTCTATATTGTTACCCTGCTTATTTAACTTCTATGCAGAATACATCATGCAAAATGCTGGGCTGGATGAAGCACAAATTGGAATTAAGATCACTGGGAGAAATATCAATAACCTCAGTTACACAGATGACACCATCTTTATGACAGAATGAGAAGAAGAACTAAAGAGCCTCTTGATGAAAGTGAAAGAGGAGAGTGAAAAAGTTGGCTTAAAACTCAACATTCAAAAATCAAAGATCATGGCATCTTGTCCCATCACTTCATGGCAAATAGATGGGGAAACAATGGAAACAGTGACAGACTTTATTTTCTTGGGCTCCAAAATCACTGCAGATGGTGACTGCAACCTTGAGATTAAAAGATGCTTGCTCCAGCTTCCCTAACGAGGAAACCTTGATAAGCCACTCGTCCAACTGCACCCACAGGGAGGAACTTCCATAGAAAAGAGGAACCACAAACATCTAGCATACAGAAAGGCCACCCCAAACACAGCAATCTAAACAAAATGAAAAGGCAGATAAATATTCAGCAGGTAAAGGGACATGATAAATGCCCACCAAACCAAATAAAAGAGGAGGAGATAGGGAGTCTACCTGAAAAAGAATTTAGAATGATGATAGTAAAGATGATCCAAAATCTTGAAAGCAAAATGGAGTTACAGATGAATAGACTGGAGATAAGGATTGAGAAGATGTAAGAAATGTTTAACAAGGACCTAGAAGAAATAAAGAAGAGTTTATCAGTAATGACTAATGCAATAACTGAGATCAAAAGCACTCTAGAGGGACCCCACAGTGGAATAACTGAGGCAGAAGACAGGATAAGTGAGGTGGAAGATAGAATGGTAGAAATAATTGAAGTAGAGAGGGAAAAAAGAAAAAAGAATTAAAAGATATGAGGTTAACCTCAGAGACCTCTGGGACAACGTTAAATGCCCCAACATTTGAATCGTAGGAGTCCCAGAAGAAGACAAAAAGAAAGGCCATGAGAAAATACTTGAGGAGATAATAGTTGAAAACGCCCCTAAAATGGGGAAGGAAATAGTTACCCAAGTCCAAGAAACCCAGAGAGTCCCAAACAGGATAAATCCAAGGTGAAACACCCCAAGACACATATTAATCAAATTAATGAAGATTGAACACAAAGAACAAATATTAAATGCAGCAAGGGAAAAACAACAAATAACACACAAGGGGATTCCCATAAGGATAACAGTTTCTTTCAATAGAAACTCTTAAGGCCAGAAGGGACTGGCAGGACATACTTAAAGCGATGAAAGAGAAAAACCTACAACGCAGATTACTGTACCCAGCAAGGATCTCATTCAAATATGAAGGAGAAATCAAAAGCTTTACAGATAAGCAAAAGCTGAGAGAATTCAGCACCACCAAACCAGCTCTTCACCAAATGCTAAAGGATCTATCTTCTCTAGACAGGAAACACAGTAAAGGTTTATAAACTCGAACTCAAAAGAATAAAGTAAATGGCAATGGGATCATACTTATCAATAATTACCTTAAATGTAAATGGGTTGAATGCTCCAACCAAAAGACAAAACCTTGCTGAATGGATACAAAAACAAGACAGCTATATATGCTGTCTACAAGAGACCCACCTCAAAACAAGGGAAACATACAGATTGAAAGTGAAGGGCTGGAAAAAGATATTCCATGCAAATGGAGACCAAAAGAAAGCAGGAGTAGCAATACTCATCTCAGATAAAATAGACTTTGAAATAAAGGCCATGAAAAGAGACAAAGAAGGACACTACATAATGATCAAAGGATCAATCCAAGAAGAAGATATAAAAATTATAAATATATATGCACCCAACTTAGGATCACCACAATACGTAAGGCCAATACTAACAAGTATGAAAGGGGAAATTAACAGTAACACAATAATAGTGGTTACTATTAATACCCCACTCACACCTATGGATAGATCAACTAGATGGAAAATTAGCAAGGAAACACAAACTTTAAATGATGCAATGGACCAGTTAGACCTAATTGATATCTATAGGACATTTCACCACAAAACAATGAATTTCACCTTTTTCTCAAGTGCACATNCACTACATAATGATCAAAGGATCAATCCAAGAAGAAGATATAAAAATTATAAATATATATGCACCCAACTTAGGATCACCACAATACGTAAGGCCAATACTAACAAGTATGAAAGGGGAAATTAACAGTAACACAATAATAGTGGTTACTATTAATACCCCACTCACACCTATGGATAGATCAACTAGATGGAAAATTAGCAAGGAAACACAAACTTTAAATGATGCAATGGACCAGTTAGACCTAATTGATATCTATAGCACATTTCACTACAAAACAATGAATTTCACCTTTTTCTCAAGTGCACATGGAACCTTCTTCTGGATAGATCCTGGGCCATAAATCTAGCCTTGGTAAATTAAAAAAATGGAAATAATTTCAAGCATCTTTTCTGATCACACTGTGGTAATACAAACATATGGAGGCTAAACAACACGCTTCTGAATAACTAACAAATCACAGAGGAAATCAAAAAAGAAATCAAAATATGCATAGAAATGAATGAAAATGAAAACACAACAACCTTAACCCTGTGGGATTCAGTAAAAGCAGTGCTAAGGGGAAGGTTCATAGCAATACAAGTTTACCTCAAGAAATAAGAGAAAAATCAAATAAATAACCTAACTTTACACCTAAAGCAGTTAGATAAAGAAGAAATGAAGAACCCCAGGGTTAGTAGAAGGAAAGAAATCATAAAAATTAGGGCAGTAATAAATGAAAAAGAAACAAAAGTGACCATTGCAAAAATAAAGCTAAAAGCTGGTTCTTTGAGATGATAAATAAAATAGACAAACCATTGGCCAGACTCATAAAGAAGAAAAGCGAGAAGAATCAAATTGACAAAATTAGAAATGAAAATGGAGAAATCACAACAGACAACACAGAAATACAAAAGATCATAAGAGACTACTATCAGCAACTATATGCCAATAAAATGGACAAATTGGAAAAATGGGACAAATTCCTAGGAAAGTATAACCTTCCAAAACTGAACCAGGAAGAAACAGAAAATCTTAACACACCCATCAACAAGCATGGAAATTGAAACTGTAATAACAAATCTTCCAAAAAACAAAAGCCCAGGACCAAATGGCTTCACAGGTGAATTCTGCCAAAAATTTAGAGAAGAGCTAACACCTATCCTACTCAAAGTCTTCCAGAAAATTAGAGGAAGATAAACTTCCAAACTCATTCTATGAGGCCACCACCACCCTAATATCAAAACCAGACAAAGATGCTACAAAAAAAGAAAACTACAGGCCAATATCACTGATGAACATAGATGCAAAAATTCTTAACAAAATTCTAGCAAACAGAATCCAACAACATATTAAAAAGATCATACATAATGACCAAGTGGGCTTTATCCCAGGGATGCAAGGATTCTTCAATATTTGCAAATCAATCAACGTGATACACCCCATTAACAAATTGAAAGATAAAAACCGTATGATTATCTCAATAGATGGAGAGAAAGTTTTTGACAAAATTCAACATCCATTTATGATAAAAACTCTCCAGAAAGCAGGTATAGAAGGAACATATCTCAACATAATAAAATCCATATATGATAAACCCACAGCAAACATTATCCTCAATGGTGAAAAATTGAAAGCATTTCCCCTGAAGTCAGGAAGAAGACAAGGGTGCCCATTCTCACCAATACTATTCAACATAGTTTTGGAAGTTTTAGCTACAGCAATGAGAGAAGAAAAAGAAATAAANGGCCAATATCACTGATGAACATAGATGCAAAAATTCTTAACAAAATTCTAGCAAACAGAATCCAACAACATATTAAAAAGATCATACATAATGACCAAGTGGGCTTTATCCCAGGGATGCAAGGATTCTTCAATATTTGCAAATCAATCAACGTGATACACCCCATTAACAAATTGAAAGATAAAAACCGTATGATTATCTCAATAGATGGAGAGAAAGTTTTTGACAAAATTCAACATCCATTTATGATAAAAACTCTCCAGAAAGCAGGTATAGAAGGAACATATCTCAACATAATAAAATCCATATATGATAAACCCACAGCAAACATTATCCTCAATGGTGAAAAATTGAAAGCATTTCCCCTGAAGTCAGGAAGAAGACAAGGGTGCCCATTCTCACCAATACTATTCAACATAGTTTTGGAAGTTTTAGCTACAGCAATGAGAGAAGAAAAAGAAATAAAAGGAATCCAGATTGGAAAAGAAGAAGTAAAACTCCCACTGTTTGCAGATGACATGATCCTCTACATAGAAAACCCTAAAGATTCCACCAGAAAATTACTAGAGCTAATCAATGAATATAGTAAATTTGCAGGATATAAAGTTAACACAAAGAAATACCTTGCATTCCTATATACTAACAAGGAGAAAACAGAGAAATTAAGGAAACAATTCCATTCACCATTGCAATGAAAAGAATAAAATACTTTGGAATAAACTTACCTAAAGAAACAAATGACCTATATATAGAAAACTATAAAACATTGGTGAAAGAAATCAAAGATGACACAAATAGATGGAGAAATATACCGTGTTCATGAATCAGAGAATCAATATCGTGAAAATGAGTAGTAATCAATATAGTGAAAACCCAAAGCAATCTATAGATTCAATGCAATCCCTATCAAGCTACCAATGGTATATTTCACAGAGCTAGAACAAATAATTTCACAATTTGTATGGAAATACAAAAAACCTTGAATAGCCATAGCAATCTTGAGAAAGAAGAATGGAATTGGAAGAATCAACCTGCCTGACTTCAGACTATACTACAAAACTACAGTCATCAAGATGGTATGGTACTGGTACAAAGACAGAAATATAGATAAATGGAACAAAATAGAAAGCCGAGAGATAAATCCATGCATTTATGGACACCTTATCTTTGACAAAGGAGGCAAGAATCTACAATGGAGAAAGCATCTTTTTAATAAGTGGTGCTGGGGAAACTGGTCAACCACTTGTAAAAGAATGAAACTAGAACACTTTCTAACACCATACACAAAAATGAACTGGTCAACCACTTGTAAAAGAATGAAACTAGAACACTTTCTAACACGATACACAAAAGTAAACTCAAAATGGATTAAAGATCTAAACGTAAGACCAGAAATTATAAAACTCCTGAAGGAGAACATAGGCAAAATACTCACTTTCTAACACCATACACAAAAATGAACTGGTCAACCACTTGTAAAAGAATGAAACTAGAACACTTTCTAACACGATACACAAAAGTAAACTCAAAATGGATTAAAGATCTAAACGTAAGACCAGAAATTATAAAACTCCTGAAGGAGAACATAGGCAAAATACTCTCCAACATAAACCACCTTCCAGAGTAATGGAAATAAAAGCAAAAATAAACAAATGGGACCTAATTAAACTTAGAATCTTTTGCACAAGGAAGGAAACTATAAGCAAGGTGAAAAGACAGCCTTCAGAATGGGAGAAAATAAAAACAAATGAAGCTACTGACAAAGAATAAATCTCAAAAATATACAAGCAGATCCTGCAGCTCAATTCCAGAAAAATAAAAGACCCAATAAAAAAATGGACCAAAGAACTAAACAGATATTTCTCCAAAGAAGACATACACATGGCTAAAAAACACATGAAAAGACGCTCAACATCACTCATTATCAGAGAAATGCAAATCAAAACCACAATGAGGTACCACCTCACGCCAGTCAGAATAGCTGCTATCCAAAAGTCTACAAACAATAAATGCTGGAGAGGGTGTGGAGAGAAGGGAACCCTGTTACACTGTTAGTGGGAATGCAAACTAGTACAACCACTATGGAGAACAGTGTGGAGATTCCTTAAAAAACTGGAAATAGAACTGCCATATGACCCAGCAATCCTACTGCTGGGCATACACACCGAGGAAACCAGAATCAAAAGAGACACATGTACCCTAATATTCATCGCAGCACTGTTTATAATAGCCAGGACATGGAAGCAACCTAGATGTCCATCAGCAGATGAATAGATAAGAAAGCTGTGGTACATACACACAATGGGATATTACTAAGCTATTAAAAAGAATGCATTTGAATCAGTTCTAATGAGGTGGATGAAACTGGAGCCTATTATACAGAGTGAAGTAAGTCAGAAAGAAAACACCAATACAGTGTATTAATGCATATATATGGAATTTAGAAAGACGGTGATGATGACCTTATATGTGAGACAGTAAAAGAGACACAGATGTAAAGAACAGACTTTTGGACTCTGGGAGAAGACAGAGGTGGGATGATTTGAGAGAATAACATTGAAACATGTATATTACCATATGTGAAATGGATTGCCAATCCAGGTTTGATGCATGAGATGGGGTGCTCAGGCCTGGTGCCCTGGGATGACCCTGAGGGATGGGATGGGAAGGGAGGTGGGAGGGGGTTCAGGATGGGAAACACATGACACCCATGGCTGATTCATGTCAATGTATGGCAAAAACTACTACAATATTATGAAGTAATTGGCTCCAATTAAGATAAATAAATTAATTTTAAAAAAGATGCTTGCTCCTTGGAAGAAAGCTTTGACAAACCTAGACAGCATATTAAGAAAGAGACAGCACTTTGCCGACAAAGGTCCATCTAGTCAAAGGTATGGTTTTTCCAGTGGTCATGTTAGAATTGGACTATAAAGAACACTGAGCACTGAAGAACTGATGCTTTTGAACTGTGGTGCTGGAGAAGACTCTTGAGAGTCTGTTGGACTGCAAGGAGATCCAACCAATCAACCTTAAAGGAAGTTAGTCCTGAATATTAATTGGAAGGACTGATGTTGAAGCTGAAACTCCAAAACTTTGGCCCCCTGATGCAAAGAACTGATTCACTGGGAAAGACCCTGATGCTGGGAAAGATTGAAGGCACGAAAAAGGGATGATAGAAGATGAATTGTTTGGATGGCATCACTGACTTGATGGACATGAGTTTGAGTAAACTCTGGGAGTTGGTGATGGACAGGAAAGCCTGGTGTGCTGCAGTCCATAGGGTCGCAAAGAGTCAGACACAACTGAGTGACTGAACTGAACTGATTGTGTGTATCATGATAAACAACAGTGATTTCGGACTTTGAGGAAATAGTCTAGGAGAGGCGAGAGATAGAAAATATAACATTATAGAAGTATTGAATCGTTAACTCCCAAGATATAAATAAAAGAAGTAAGCTTCAAACCCATGTATTAATATATACCCACCCGAATAGTATTATAATACTAAAAATAGTATTATTTTTACAGTTACAACTACATACACATTGGCCATTAAAAAGTGCCTGTGGGAATTTAAGCCTAGACTTTTCTTTTTTTTTTTTATGTAGTATATTTGTATCAGGATGATGGTGACCTCATAGGATGACTTTGGATGTGTTTCCTCCTCTTCAGTTCTTTGGAAGAGTTTAAGAAGGACTGCTGTAAGTTGTTCTTTGTATGCCTGGTATAATTTCCCAGTGATGCCATTTGGTTCTGGCCTTTTGTTTGCTACAAGTTTTTTTTTTTTTTTTAAATATAGATTATATTCACTTAATGAGAACTTTTAACATCTACTTTCTTAGCAACTGATACAATACAGTGCTGTTAACTCTGGTCACCATGACAACTGTAGTGTATTACATCCCCATAGACTCTTTGGACAAGTTCTGGCTTTTGAACTCTGGCCCCTTATCTCATAATGCCTTCAAAACTGGTGGTACCTTCCTTTGTTTGGCAAATGTTATTGGGAAAAAGCAGCTTCAGTGCTCCACCCAATGCTCATTTTCCTGTGAAATTTGACCTAATGGTGTCATTCATTACTAACTTGCAAAAATCTCATTGCTTTTAAAAATATACATTTTTAAATGCAGAATTTTAACTTGTTTTCAGTACAAGGCTTTGTCTGAAAAGATTATTCAGATTAGGTCATTGTATTTTGCAATTCCTAGGCTTCAGTAATTTCCAGTACTTACTATCTGCTCCTTCTGCCTCTTGCCTCCATTCTCAAGCCCACTGCACTTATGGTACCAGTCAGCATACTTCTGTGTCCTACTCGAGTGTCTTATCCTCCTCTCTCAGGATTTTCTTCAAGCTATGAAAGGCAGTTCATTTTACACAAGCACAGCCTAGAAGTTTAGAGGGGTTAAAGACCTCTAAGAACTCTGAATTGAAGGGAAACATAAATTGTTGGAAAAATCCTCATGTTGTCCTTCAAAGGGACACCTCAGAAACATATTCAGTGTAGTTCTTCAGAATATCCATCTTGAGATTGATTTGCAGTTTCCCACAAGGGTAACAAGCTCAATAATTCACCTTTTTGACTTTTTCCATTTTCCCTTTCTTACTCTCGCTATCCTCCTTCACCCTTCTTCTGGCTTCTTGTCACTGCTTCTCAAATAAACTGTGTGCATCCACGTCTCTTTTCTCGGAGGGAGCACCCAAGAATAAACATTCTTTCCAAAGGAGCTTAAGACCTTACTACCTCTCTCTTCATTTCAATTAACCTTTAGAGAACTTACAGGGGCTTCCCAGGTGGCTCAAGGGTAAAGAATCTGCCTGCCAATGCAGGAGATGCGGATTCGATCCCTGGGATGGGAAGATCCCCTGGAGAAGGAAATGGCAAACGCACTCCAGTATTCTTGCCTGGGAAATCCCATGGACAGAGGAGCTTGGCGGGCTGCAGTTCATGGGGTCACAAAACAGTCAGACATGATTTAGCTACTAAAAACAAGAGAACTTACATTATAGCCAGTGTTTATGTTATGAAACTTATGGAATCAAAATGATCATTGCAAGCATGTGATATATTTGTATATGTGGATTCACACTTTTTAATAGTTGAATTTCTATAGATTCTATATTGAATTTATATTGAAATCAACAAAGATCCTGTCGCAGGAACATTCATATATCACTGGATAGATCATGATTTTGAGTTGCCACATGGTGGCAGTGTCTGCAAGTCTTTATATCTTAAGCTTGGCTTTGTGCTACTTCCATGGGAACTGTGTTCTTTCATCTGTGCTTGGAATGAACAGTCTAGCAAATGCAGGCAGGAAAGTCTGTATATATTTCAGCAAAGCACAGCTTACTCAGACTGGAGCAAGTTGCCTTGACATGTACCCAGATGTTAGGTCCTTATTCAAAGAGGCTGGTAGACCCACAGCATGAGTCCCACAACCAAACCAGCCTCTTCCCCATTACCACTGACTATCTACCAGCACCCTTGTTTCTCTCTGGCCTCTTTAGGAGCTACTGGCAGTGCTATATTGTTGGGAGTTGGACAGTGAGTTGTGTAGACATGTGGATGCATGGCTGAAGGACCCAGGCAGGAACTCACTGGGATGATGTTCAGACAGACGGACAGAAAGCATATTCTTTTTCTATCTCTCTGCTCCAAAATGATAAGGATACTTAGACCCAAATTGCCATAGAAGTAGATATTCAGCCTGAGACCTTGGACTTGGGCCATTCCATTTATCCTGTAAGACAACAATACATGAGAAGATGACAACCCCTAGCATGTAGTAGCAGCAGCACACTTAACTAAACCAGGGGTGCCAAATCTGTCCCATTGCCTACTTTTGTAAATAAAGTCTTATGGGAACATAGCCACACCCATTTGTTTATCTTTGCCTGTGTATGCTTCTGCTGAATAGTTGTGACAGAGACCTATGGCCTGCAAATCCTTAAGTGTTTACTATCTGGCCTTTTCTGGAAAAGTTTCCACTGCAAAGTGGTGAGGACAGTGGAGACCAGGCAGAAGGAGCCTCATGGCCTGACTTCCTTGGGCATCTTCCTACCAAACCTGTTTTTCTTTTTACATGGCTCCATCGCCTTCCTCACTAACACACAGGTACACCCAATCACTTCTTACCTGATCAAATAAACCCCTTTGAAACTGGTCCAACTGGCTAAATTTCTGTAGAAAGGGGGGTAGTACCTATGTTAGTTGAGGGCCCATGATTTGGGAAAGTAAGAAAATGTCCAGCCAGCAGTGAGCACCTCGGATAATACCATGAAAGGTTACTCATTTTCATCTTTACTTATCTTTTTATTTTAAAAGATACTTGTTTCATTAAACACATGTATTAAGGAACAGATTTAAAATGTTTAAGAGTTCTTCACTAACACATTACCCAGAAATCCTTGCTGAGAAAAAAATAATGCTTGAAATATACTTGGTTTACATAGCTCAATTTCGCTCACTTCAAGCAATCTTACTCCCAGGAGAGAAGAGAGGCCATGGAAGCCTTTAACGTGGCTGAAATTCCACCATAGAAAAGTGGTGGAGTGTGTTAGGATTCACATTCTGCAATCCCAATTCAGTCATTCTGGACTGGCTTTTTGTAATTTCCTCTCACTCTGCTCCACACACTCATGTTTGTGCTGTAGTCATAGAATCTGGCATGACTCTGCTACCTCAGAAAGAGCATGAATTACTTTCATTTTCAGTTTAAACACATCATTATACAGGAAGAGAGGACTGGCTTGCTCAGTCTGCTTTACCTCTGATAAAGGAGAGACAAAGCGGTGGAAGGAGCAAGTGAGGAAAGGGTGAGAGGCAACTGGAACCATTCTTGGACTCCTGGCGTGTGGAGCAGGTACGTCCATCTTTTATGTGCTATCTAAGACTGATTTCTGATTCAATGCGACAATTGAAGAAGGGCAGATTGCTTATTGTCTGGAGTGCAGAGGTCTACAGCTGGCTTTATTTGGGGAGCCACAGCTTCTCTGTTTGGATCAGCAGGGCTGCAAAGTAACAGGCACACTGTGTCTTCCCTGGATGTGCTGCTTCTAGAAAGAGCCCTTATGGAATTTTGTCTGTCTTGCTTTGTCAAGCTCTGTGGCTGGCCTTTGAACCCAGAGAACAAGATATTTCCTGCCAAGGAGGTTACAGGAAATTATAACTTAAAGAGATAATTTCTTTTCATCTTTATATCAGTCATACTTAAGAAAGCTTCACAGAGAGAGCTCTGAAAATTTATCTATATACAGATAAATTTAGAACCCACATAGCTGATTTTTAATAATTAAAGATTTAAAATCTCATCAAAACTGTTTTGTTCTCTTCTTCTCTCTCTCTTTTTCCTCTCCCATCTGTTGTGTTTGTTGGTTTGCTTTTCATGGTTATGAAGTTGGAGCTGTTTGTAGCATTTAAAAAATGTATACCATCTGGGTTTAACAATCCCTTTGGATAATTCTTCTGTAGATCAAATTTAGAAAACCAATCCTGAGTAGGACTGAACAGCTGCACTTTGTTAATTTGAAGTTCAGAATTTTGTAGCCCATTCGCAGTAAGAAATCAGAGACCTACAGATCTGTGGGTTTTTCTGTTTGTTTGTTTGTTTGCATTTTTGTTTTTTGAGCAAAGAGAGCAAAGAAGCAGTTTACTGAGGCAAAAGCAAAAAGACACACTCAGGGGAGAGTGTAGGGGCATCCTTGTAGGGTTTTTTGATTTCATCTTTTTTCTTATTTTTATAATTGAATGGAAGGGGTATTTTTGATTAGAGGTAGAATATTCATTGGAGAAGGCAATGGCACCCCACTCCAGTACTCTTGCCTGGAAAATCCCATGGACGGAGGAACCTGGTAGGCTGCAGTCCATGGGGTTGCTAGGAGTCGGACAAGACTGAGCAAATTCACTTTCACTTTCATGCACTGGAGAAGGAAATGGTAACCCACTCCAGTGTTCTTGCCTGGAGAATCCCAGGGACAGGGGAGTCTGGTGGGCTGCTGTCTATGGGGTCACACAGAGTTGGACACGAAGTGACTTAGCAGCAGCAGCAGCAGCAGCAGCAGAATATTCATTGAGGGAGGTGTATGTGGGGAGCTTCCTAAGTGGCTCAGTGGTAAAGAATCTGCCTTTTAAGCAAGAGATGCAGGAGGTGTGGGTTTAATCACTGGGTTGGGAAGATCCCCTGGAGGAGGAAATGGCACCCCACTCCAGTATTCTTGCCTGGGAAATCCCGTGGACAGAGGAGTCTGGCAGGCTACAGTCCATGGAGTCACAAAAGAGACACAACAGACAATGTGTGGATGAATGATTTATTAAGGGGAAGACAGAACTGGTTTTTATAAAGTTGTTTGCAGTGGTTCCTCTCACATCTTCCTACAGCTTCCTGTAATCTTCCCTTTAAGGAAGGAACTGGACAATTCTAGAAATTATTCTGTGGCTGTTAGAGGCTCCTGTTTTCCTTTGTATTCTTGATTCCCACACTGTAGAACTAGACAAAAGCAAATGGTGCAGGAGCAATGTATGAAACTGCTTGCTACTTTTCTCTGATAAAAGATTTTTCATTTGTAGATCTTGTTTCTTAGTAACCTGGAGTTCACAGACTGTGTTCAAATGCAGAACCCAGTGGACCAATCTGTTCAGTGCAATTTTTGTGGATAAATCATCTTCTAATTCAACAAACATGTTCTGAAATTCTATTTTGTGTTGTGTGCTATGCTTAGATACAAGCTTATAGTATCTAATTTTATTATTAAAACATCCACCATACTGGATCTGTCATTTTTCTCACATTGCTAAGTCACTTCAGTCGTGTCCGACTCTGTGTGACCCCATAGACGGCAGCCCACCAGGCTCCCCCATCCCTGGGATTCTCCAGGCAAGAACACTGGAGTGGGTTGCCATTTCCTTCTCCAATGCATGAAAGAGAAAAGTGAAAGTGAAGTCGCTGAGTCTGTCCGACTGTTAGCGACCCCATGGACTGCAGCCCACCAGGCTACTCCGTCCGTTGGATTTTCCAGGCAAGAATACTGGGGTGGGATGCCATTGCCTTTCTCACATTACCTCTATAATTATCTTTAAAAACTTAAGTTTAACTAGGTGGGGCTCCTTGTTTAAGACTACATGAGTAGTAACTGATAGAGTGATTGTTTGTTTGTTTGGTTTTTGAGGTATCTTTTGATAGCATTAAATGTATCTAGAATGTTTGACCTATAAATATAAAACAATATTTTAGATAATTGAATATAATATCATGCTTATACATTCTGATAATGAAACATGCATAGATATTATAGAGAACTTTTAGCATAATAGCAACAAAAAATATACCAAGACATCCACAGTATAATAGTGCTTTTAATATTTAAGTTTTCAAATCAAACTTTGCCTTGGAAAACAGTTACAAGGAAATCCCATTTCCTTTTCATCTAGATTTACCTAGTGGTCATCTTCTGCTACATTTACTTTATCTCTCTAAATATACTGCTGCTGCTGCTGCTGCTGCTAAGTCGCTTCAGTTGTGTCTGACTCTGTGCGACCCCATAGATGGCAGCCCATCAGGCTCCCCCGTCCCTGGGATTCTCCAGGCAAGAACACTGGAGTGAGCTGCCATTTCCTTCTCCAAAGCATGAAAGTGGAAAGTGAAAGTGAAGTCGCTCAGTTGTGTCCGACTCTTAGCGACCCCATGGACTGCAGCCCACCAAGCTCCTCTGTCCATGGGATTTTCCAGGCAAGAGTACTGGAGTGGGGTGCCACTGCCTTATACCTAAGTATACTGGGTTGGTTAAAAAGTTGGTTCAGGTTTTTCTGTAAGATTCTAAAAAAAATAAATGGCCAGTAAGAAGGGCTATTGCTAAAAGAAAAAAAAGAAAAAAGAAAAAAACACACAAATAACAAATATTGGAGATTTGCAGTTCTCTAGTAATTAGTGACGTTGGGCATTTATAAAAGCAATCACATTTCAAATTCTTTGTATACCAGTTTTGTTCTAAGGAAGTCTTTCGCTAAATTTGTCTTTGGTTTTGAGGTTTGGGATTAAGCTAAAGAGAAACAATAAAGTCTTTCTAGGCTTTTCTTTTATGCATCTTCCCTGGGCCTGTGTGTGCCTTTTCAAATTTCCTGTATATGTGCTGCTTTAAAATATCTTAATTTTCCAGAGAGTCTCTCCTCAGGGCTTCTGATCATCTATTGTTTGTCTTTACCCTGAAAAGGAAAAATTCAGCCTCTCCTCTCAAATTTCTGTTCTCCATATTTCACTTCTGGTCATCACTTATGCAGGCATATAATCATAGTAAGCAATTCTGACACACTAATTTCTCAGAGTTAGTCCATACTCCACAGTCCACAGGTTAAGGGTTGAGTCCCTCAATTCAGAGACATATTGCAAGTCTAGGTTGTCACTTGGGCTTCTAACTGGCTATACAGTGGAGGTTCCCACAGTCTTCTCCTCAGGTTCTGTAATATGCTAAGAAGGTTTACAGAAATCAGGAAAAATAGTTTACTTGCTAGGTTACTGATTTATTTAAATAAATTAAAAAAAGGATACAATCCAGAAAGAGCAAGCGAGAAGAAATGCATGAAAGTAAGAAAGGGGTAGGAGAAGGAAATGGCAACCTACTCCAGTGTTCTTGCCTGGAGAATCCCAGGGACAGGGGAGCCTGGTGGGCTGCCATCTGTGGGGTCACACAGAATCAGACATGACTGAAGTGACTTAGCAGCAGCAGCAGCAGCAGCAAGAAAGGGCTATGGAGTTTCCATATTCCCTCTGAACATGCTATCCTTTGGAAACCTCCATGTTCATCAAGCCAGAAGCTCTCTGAACCATTTTAGTTAGTTTTTTTTTTTTTTTTTTTCAGTTTTTTAAATAGAAGCCTCATTCAATAGGTATGGTTGATTAAATCATTGGTCATTGATGATTACTCAACTTTCAGCTCTTCTCTGATCCCCAGAGGTTGGGAAATGAGGCTGAATATTCCAAGTCTCGAATAGTATGGTTGGTTCTTTTAAATATGGACTTAGCTGGGTTTGTGCTTTATGCGGGCTTCCCAGGTGGCTCAGTGGTACAGAGTTGGCCTGCCAATGCAGAAGGTGCAGGAAACAGGGGGTTCAATCTCTGGGCTGGGAAGATCCCCTGAAGTAGGAAATGGCAATGTGGTCCAGTATTCTTGCTGGAAAATTCCATGGACAGAGGATCCTGGTGGTCTACAGTTCACAGGGTCACAAAGAGTCAGACATGACTGAGCTACTGAACAGCATCACGCATGTATTTTATGTATCATTGTTCATTGTTCTGTCGTTAGGTCATGTCTGACTCTTTGGAACCCTATGGACTACAGCATGCCAGGTGTCCCTGTCCTTCACCATCTCCTGGAGTTTGCTCAAATTCATATCCATTGAATCAGTGATGCCATCCAACCATCTCATCCTTTGTCATCCCCTTCTCCTCCTGCCTTCAGTCTTTCCCAGGATCAGGGTCTTTTGCAGTGAGTCAGCTCTTTGCATCAAGTGGCTAAAATATTGGAGCTTCAGCTTCAGCATTGGTCCTTCCAATATATATTCAGGATTGATTTCCTTTAGGACTGGGGCTTGGTATGTTGTAGGCCTTCAGTGCATGGTAACAATAACTTGAATTTTATTATGATTATTATTCTTGAAGTAAAATTATAGATAGTGATAATAGTTTGTGTTTCATTAAAAACATCATCAGAGATTTGAGGAATTGATGGAGGAAAACCTCTGTAGTATGCTAAGTCTAGGTTACCTGTTGTCTCATGGGACGTACAGAAGTCTTACTGAATTTGAAGTTGACAGATGCCTTGTATAACTCTGCCTGTAATCTTGTCTCTACTAGAAAGCTCTTGTATAACTCTGCCTGTAATCTTATTTCTACTAGAAAGCTCTTCTAGGTTGCCATGGCATCTGGACCCAACATGATGGACCCCATTTGTCTGGTGGAAAATGACAACGAGATCCTGTCAGTGAACCCGAAAGCTCTACAGATTCTTGAGAAGATTTCTCAGCCAGTGGTGGTGGTGGCCATTGTAGGACTGTATCGTACAGGCAAATCCTACTTGATGAACCGCCTTGCAGGACAGAACCGTGGTGAGTGTCGTACTTGGTTAGAGCCCAATTGTTTGATTCTAGCTGACAGCTTAGTTTCCTAGTTTTCTTCCTTGGTTATGTGAAGGGAGAAACAAATCCCTCTGAATAAGCCAATCTTCCACTTCTAATTCTCACCACTAAATCACTGCCTTATTGGGATCTATTATCATGTTCTCTGTTTTATTCCTGTAATGCGAAATTTCTTCAACATTTGCAAAAATCTTACCTTATCCTACCTGATTAAATACTGTGCTCTTGCAGTTGTCTTCTCACTTTCAAAACATTTTGTTTTTTTATTGAACATTCTCAATAACATATAAAGATATTTCATTATCTATCATCTTAAAAATTCTTCCTGGATTTCATATCCTATTGGCGCTAAAACCTCTCAAACTCACCCACATTTTTAAAAATAATTTTTTTCTGGAAAAAATAGAATCTCAACCTCTCCTTTTTTTTTTTTTTNCTTCAACATTTGCAAAAATCTTACCTTATCCTACCTGATTAAATACTGTGCTCTTGCAGTTGTCTTCTCACTTTCAAAACATTTTGTTTTTTTATTGAACATTCTCAATAACATATAAAGATATTTCATTATCTATCATCTTAAAAATTCTTCCTGGATTTCATATCCTATTGGCGCTAAAACCTCTCAAACTCACCCACATTTTTAAAAATAATTTTTTTCTGGAAAAAATAGAATCTCAACCTCTCCTTTTTTTTTTTTTTTTTTTTTTACTTTTTTTCCATGCCCACATCTCACTGTAATCCACTTCTCCACTTTTGAGACTCACCATTCTTTCAAAATGCTCTTGTTACAGTTAGCCATAACCTCTGCTTTATCTGATTCATGGATACCTCTTTGTCTCCATGCTGGTATTGTTATCGCAATTAATATCCTCTTCTCCTTGAAACAGAGAACATGCAAAGTAGGGCATTCTTGCTGAGGCAGAGACAGCACCATCACATGTACTAAGGTACTTGCATTCTAGAAAGTCTGACTTTGTAACCCCTTGGTGGTTTAGATTATCTGCTGTGATTGCATGTTGCTTTCCCCCCTCCCTTTGCAGGTTTCCCTCTGGGCTCCACAGTGCAGTCTGAAACCAAGGGCATCTGGATGTGGTGTGTGCCACACCCCTCCAAGGAGAACCACACCCTGNGATTCATGTCAATGTATGGCAAAACCAATACAGTATTATAAAGTAAAATAAAGTAAAAATAAAATAAAATAAAATAATTTTTTCTGGAAAAAATACAATCTCAACTTTTTTGTTTTTTTTTTTTACTTTTTTTCCATGCCCGCATCTCACGGTAATCCACTTCTCCACTTTTGAAACTCACCATTCTTTCAAAATGCTCTTGTTACAGTTAGCCATAACCTCTGTTTTACCTGATTCATGGATACCTCTTTGTCTCCACACTGGTATTGTTATTGCAATTAATATCCCATTCTCCTTGAAACAGAGAACACGCAAAGTAGGGCATTCTTGCTGAGGCAGAGACAGCACCATCACATGTACTAAGGTACTCGCATTCTAGAAAGTCTGACTTTGTAACCCCTTGGTGGCTTAGATTATCTGCTGTGATTGCATGTTGCTTTCTCCCCTCCCTTTGCAGGTTTCCCTCTGGGCTCCAAAGTGCAGTCTGAAACCAAGGGCATCTGGATGTGGTGTGTGTCACACCCCTCCAAGGAGAACCACACCCTGNTTTTACTTTTTTTCCATGCCCACATCTCACTGTAATCCACTTCTCCACTTTTGAGACTCACCATTCTTTCAAAATGCTCTTGTTACAGTTAGCCATAACCTCTGCTTTATCTGATTCATGGATACCTCTTTGTCTCCATGCTGGTATTGTTATCGCAATTAATATCCTCTTCTCCTTGAAACAGAGAACATGCAAAGTAGGGCATTCTTGCTGAGGCAGAGACAGCACCATCACATGTACTAAGGTACTTGCATTCTAGAAAGTCTGACTTTGTAACCCCTTGGTGGTTTAGATTATCTGCTGTGATTGCATGTTGCTTTCCCCCCTCCCTTTGCAGGTTTCCCTCTGGGCTCCACAGTGCAGTCTGAAACCAAGGGCATCTGGATGTGGTGTGTGCCACACCCCTCCAAGGAGAACCACACCCTGGTCCTTCTGGATACGGAGGGCTTGGGGGATGTGGAAAAGGTAAGGTGGAAGGTCACAGATAAATCCTTTTTATTCTGGGTTTTCTCCTTATTGCTTGATGATTGTAGAACTTTAGCTGCTATAGTCTACTTGTAAAATCCAGAAGTCAACTATAATAAATGAGGTAAACTATAGTTTATTTGAATCCCATTTCTAAGAAAAGTTATTAGATATATATTAAATAAAATATTTTATTTCTTGGCACTGCAGGGATGACTTGATTTCTTTTAATAAATAATTACTGAACAGCTGAATTCTAGGCCTTTGGACTTAAGAAGGTAGATCGTGTTGGTGGTTTAGCTGCTAAGTTGTGTCTGACTCTTGTGACCCCACAGACTGTAACCCACCAGGCTCCTCTGTCTGTGGGATTTCCCAGGCAAGAAAACTGGAGTGCGTTGCCATTTCCTTCTCCAGGGGATCCTCCCTGACCCAGGGATCAAACCCGAATCTCCTGCATTACAGGTGGATTCTTTACCAACTGAGCCACCAGGGAGGTCCAAATAAGGTAGTATCAGTGACCAAAGTAAAGGTCATGTGTTCTCAAAGACCACACATGTGCAGTCAGATTTAATAAAGGGTGATTGGTAAAGAAGGAGGTTGGAGAGAGGAGGAAGTTGAACTACACTGCAATCACCAACTCCTGTCAGTTCCCTGGGAGCTCTGGGCAAGAATGGTCCTTTTGAGTTGCCCTGACTTGGGACAGTGGTGCTAGAAAATTATCGAAAAGTTACTCTGGGAGCCTTTCTAATTAATAGGGCTGACACCTGAAGACTTTCACTGGCACTCCCAACAGCTAGGGGAATAAGTCCTTCAGTCTTGAAAGGTGATCCAGGCAGGACTTGACAGTTTCCATCACTGACAGTTAAGTTATAAAGGTGCATTGGTAAAAAAAGAGGAGAAACATCAACCTGGGTGAGAGGAAGTATTTTTGATTCATCTTCTTAGATATTAGACGAAGAGTGTATCTAAAGGTTGGAGTTAAGAGAGGGTTTACATTTTCTATGATGAAATTCATCAACTGCTCACAGAGCATTTTAGAAAGCTGTGAGATACCTCTAGATGTGGTGGTTCTATAAAACATATGTTTGTCCTACAAGAAACATTTTAAGATGGAGTTTTTGGTATTTTAGCTTTCTACTAATGGATGAAAGAAGTTACATTTCTTTGTTTCATTAACTTTAGACTTATTTGGAAATAGTACCTAAATTTCTATAGCTTTTAATATTTCTTCCCAAAGGAGAATTAGAAATTCTGTTCTTATCTTGAAAGTCATATATCAAACAATGATATAGTCTTGTTGTTGAAATAATTGATTGCTTGCCATAAATGCCACTTCTTCTAATTGATTATTTTCTAAGACTGAGTTTTGAGGAAATAAAGTAATGAATAGACTATTTCCCCCCAAATTCCCATATAGAATTGTCTTGACATAAATCAGTTTTTTCATTTGCTCTAGGCATCAGCTTTATATACTCTTTACAGTAGAAATAATATATAGATTTATTGCTACTATTTAGAAAATGCTATGATTTATACAAACAAATTAGCCTGGCCTTTAAAGCCCTTCATCAGGTTGCACTAGAGCTTCAAATTCACTTCTCCACTCACCCTCTGCTCTAGTCAAATGAAATAACTCTATTTTAATTATAAGACCTTGGTATTCTCCCATCTCTAATTTTGCCTCTGTGAGTGCTTCTGTCTATGGGATCACCTTCATTTCCTGAAGTCCACGTTTTACCAATTCTTTAATACTCATTTCAAGATTTCGAGGAAGCTTTCATGTCACCTTCTTTCTCCAACTTTCATAGCTCGGTTCTTCCTTTAAAGACATAAATTTTAATTTAATGTTATAGCTATAAGTTTCTCTGCTTATATACATTACTAAGATGTCAGCTTTCTATAGGTACTGTCATCTTTGCTGCATTTATTGTTATGGATGTTTGTCACTTATTTGAAATAGGCATCCTCAAAGGAATAATTGTCATTTTTAACATTGTGTTTTGAAATCTAAGAACAGTGGGAGAGTATTGAGTAACTTTTGTAGATATTTATTGATTGAATATAATTTAAAAGTGCAGTTATGCCAACTCTGGTCTATTTTACATGAGCTATGATTAATAAATACGTGTGGAACGAGAAGTACTAACACTCATCATTGAATACATAGTTACATACCAAGTACTGTACTAGCTTCTCCTTCATCCATTGAGGGAAAAGAAAGTCTTATGAAGATTAGAATCACTTTATATATGAAAAAAATCACAAACGTAAAAAATGTCTTTGTAATTGTCAAAGCTGATATCTGTATTTGCGTCTGTCTTCAAATAGTGTCTATGTATGGTGAGTGTGTTAACTGAAATAATACATGAAAGCATGATAGAATCAGTGTTTGAATGAATTTTTAATTTAGGACTAAAATCCTAAACCTCTTGTTTAAATGTGATTTCTAGGGTGACCCTAAGAATGACTCGTGGATCTTTGCCCTGGCTGTGCTTCTATGTAGCACCTTTGTCTACAACAGCACAAGCACCATCAACCACCAGGCCCTGGAACAGCTGTAGTATCCTTCCAGGAACTGAACCTCCACGTTAGAGTCATTTCTCCTTCCCTATCATTTAGTTGCCTTTGGTGGAGCATAGGGGACCCAGGGCCAAAGAGAGTGATGGTAATACTTTTTAATCAGGGGAATGTAGGAATTGTGTGGAGGCTGTTGCTTTTCTTTAACCAAGTCCTAGCTATGTGACAGAGCTCACAGAACTTATCCAGGCCAAGTCCTCTCCAAGACCTGATGGAGTAGAAGATTCCACAGAGTTTGTGAGTTTCTTTCCAGACTTTATCTGGGCAGTTCGGGATTTCACCCTGGAGCTGAAGTTAAATGGTCACCCTATCACAGAAGATCAGTACCTGGAGAATGCCTTGAAGCTGATTCCAGGTATTAGAGCATGACCCGGGCAGTGGATGGTCTAATGGAGGGTGGGACTTACTAAACACTGTCTGTCATCTCTGGGGTTGTGCTGCCCTAATGGTCCAGGAGCGAGCGACAAGAATGAAGACAGAACATGAAATCTGGTGCAATGGGTCAGGGGACATGCATCCTCTGTGGGACTGAGGTGCAGAGTCCACTCTGAGTCCAGCTTTCACTCTTAATTGCAGACTACAAGACTGTTTTTTATTTTATCTTTCCCAAGACACTACACTGACATAGTCCAGATCTCCTTGTTTTTACCCCAGGCTGTTTCCTTTTGGGCTTGTCTCAACAATCAGCAAATGCATGGGCAGCATTCACGCCTGATGCAGATCCAGTGTTCCAAGGTCCATTCTTTCATGATCCCAGTCACACTGCCTTCTGGGTCTGTCCTCGGGGTTTGTAACAAGGAGATTATTCTTAAGAAAAACATGAAAGATAATCATTAACACAATTTCTTAATATATGCTGTTTTTCCAGATGCTATTTCTGTGGAATTTCTCAAAGCTGTGAAAGTACATTATTAGGAATTCCCACTACATCGCCCACTTTTTGTTTTTGCAGGAGTAGATACGCCGTCCGAGCAACTTCTTTTTCCATCAGTTCTTGGATGGCTTTTCTCATGCATCTGAGGGCTAGACACAAAACAGTTAAAAATTTACATCCTGATATTATTGTACCAAGCAATCCTCCTCCTAAAGTTTTAATCCACATCACGGGGTTAAGTTAATGTAAGCTTTCCTCAATTTCTTCAAATAAATCAGTTTCTGGGAGTAGTTGTAAGCGAGCATTCTGCATATTAGAAATAGTAGTCTGTAACTGGGAAATATCTAAGGATAGATTATTATGAATGTGTCCTCTCAAATGTTTAAATAATCGATCCCAAGTATATGCAGTTTGATTATACTTATGAGGTATGACACAAAATGAGGGATACTCCAATCACACTTAAGATGAGTTTGTAACTTAAAATTTTGTACTTCGTCCCTTAGTAGGAGAGCTGCATTTTCTAAATAATTCACTTGTTCATTAATTTCTTGGTCTATGTGGATTTGACTTCCCCAGGCAGCACTTGCATTTTGGTGCCACTGCTGTATGAATGTAGTCGTTTATATAGTTTGATGCAGTGCCACTCCGGCTATTACTGCTGTCGTGGCTATGGCAATAATTCCCATAATAGCTGCCATAAGGAGTCCAATAAACATTTTGGAATATTGTAGTACTTTCTTTATGACTTTTAAAAGAGGATGTGTTTCAGAAGAGCCTTCCCAAGGTCTGGTTTGATTTCCTGGAAGCCATATTCCCCATCTCCTTCTTCATATAACAAATGAGTGATTAGAATTATAAAGTGAAGAATTTAAGCAAGTATATAATTTTCAGTCCTGGCAAGAAAGTTCTTGTACACGTTCATTGATAGAAATTGTTCTTTTCAAGAGTACTTAAGGATCTCTCACACAAGCCTGAATATAAAATGTCCAGTTTGCACTGGTATTAAATGTCAAGGAATAACATCCATCCCAGATTTGGAATTTTTTAAGACTTAAAGCTAATTTCCAAATCTCTCCTTGCCCTATTCTTTGATCCAATTGTGGGAAGGGGGGAGACATGCCACTATCATGCCATATAATTGGATGATCTAAATGAGTGGTAATATTAGTATGGTGAAAGACTTTTTGCAATTTCCAACACAGCCTTTTGTGAGAATTGCAGGACTGATTTTGATGAGAGCAATTAGAGACCGCCTACCCCTTAGGGGACCAGTCCCATACAATTCCAAAGGAACCATTAATCAAAATTACTCCCTCACTTCCACAACAATTATCCCACTGAATACGATTTTGTTTTTCAGTGCATAGCTTGAGATGCTTGCATAAAGGTCTGTCTGATTTGGAGTCATTGTTGGGTTCTGAGTTGTTACAAGCAAAACTCAGATCAGAGAGAAGATGTAGCTAAGTCTTAGTATAGTTGCTATTTAAAGAACTGGTGGACAGCCAGACTTGCACAGATAATTTAAGACATCCTGTAGCTGGTCCTACACAAATTGGCCAGGATTCATACCCATAAGCAACACTGAAGGGAGTCCCTTCCTCTTGTTTAAAAAGAGGAAGGCGTGTATCTTCAGGTTCCGGTATCCAGGAAGTATCATTAACATAAATGAGGATCATAGAATCCCCCCAATCAACAGGTTTTTGTAATGGAGGGTTAGGTATACAGCCCAATAAGTATAATTTTTAGATTCAGCTGTTGCTAGGGGTATGTATACTCACTGCGGTGGTGATAAGAGCAAACATGGCAACACGTGGGTTGTTAGGAGTGACAGCTGTCTCTTTATTTTCTAAGATCTCCTCGATTTCTGTGTTCATCGTTTAATTTGTCCCCAAGTGGGGATCTTGTTCTGATGTGTTGACAGGAGGGAAATCGTTATCTTTGTTCGTTTCAGACTCATGCTTTTGAAACTCATTACTGGGGTCTCTACATTCCATGTGAAGCATCTCTTCTGTGGGAGTTCGCTCATGATATGGTTTCAGAAGATGCGAGGGAATCCAAATGGGTGTTTCTGAATCACTAGTGAAACACAAGCGAAACTCCTTCCCTGGGTTATCAGATTCCCCCTATGCCATGAGTGTGTTTCTGGATCATACCACCAAACAGGTGGTTTGGGGTGAATTTCTTTTTGTTCCTTAATAAAATGCCATTCTGCTGCAGTGAAATCATTATCTTGATGCAAAAAATTTAAAGTAAATAATGCTTTATATAATTTTTGCTGTGGTGGAAGTGACATTCCATCTCCCCCTTTCTGTTTTTGTAACATTTCCTTAAGAATCTGTTGGCTTGTTCTACAATAGCTTGTCATTGGGGATTATAGGGAATTCCTGTATGTTTTCATAGACCAAGCCTTAAAAAAAATCCCTAAAAGCAGAACTAGTGTAAGCTGGGCCATTGTCTGTTTTTATATTTAGTGGGAGGCCCAAAGTAGGAAAGCAGCTACGCAAATGTGAAATAACATGTCTTGTAGATTCTCCAGAGCAAGCAGTTGCCCAGATAAATTTAGAGTTACTATCAACTGTGACATGTACATAAGCAAGTTTTCCAAAAGATGAGTTACGTCATCTGCCAGCTATGATTTGGTCTCAGGCCACAAGGATTAATTTCCCCAGTTTCTGTTGGAGACATGGTTATTGCAACTATCTGACATGTAGGACAAGTGCTCACAATCTGTTTAGCTTGAGCCCAAGTGATGTGAAACTTGGTTTTTAAATATTTTGAATTACAATGTGTCAGGTCATGAAAGGCTGATGCCTCTGTAAAGGCTGGAAATAAAAGGGCATTGGTTTGAGTATTTCCTTCTGTTAAAGGCCCTGGTAAAATAGTATGAGCCTGAATATGAGTAATGTAGAATGGAAACTGTCAGTGTTTAATCACCTGTTGTAAATTAGTAAAAAGTGTATACAATGTGGATGGGATAGTATCCTTAAAAGTTACTGTTTATATATGTTTAATGACATGTACAGAATATTGAGAATCAGATAAGATATTAATTGCTTGGGGAATACTTTGTGATATGTGTATAATAGCGAGAATTTTTNCCCAGGCTGTTTCCTTTTGGGCTTGTCTCAACAATCAGCAAATGCATGGGCAGCATTCACGCCTGATGCTGACCCGGTGTTCCAAGGTCCTTGCTTTCGTGATCCCAGTCACACTCCCTTCTGGGTCTGGCCTTGGGGTTTGTAACAAGGAGATTATTCTTAAGAAAAACATGAAAGACAATTGTTAACACGGTTTCTTAATATATGCTGTTTTTCCAGGTGTTATTTCTGTGGAATTTCTCAAGGCTGTGAAAGTACATTATTAGGAATTCCCTCTACAGGGTTGCACTTGTACTTGAGACTAGATCAAAATCTGTAGAAATTGTGGCTGGAAAGTTGGTTGCAAAGCTCTAGCCACTTGAGTTGATGTTCACTTAAGAAAAGTAAAGTGTAAGGTGAAGTGAAATTATTCAAAATCAATTTGTTTTTTATACCATTTGTAAATTAGCATCCAGATTACAATGGGTGCTAAAGCCTTCTAAAGACCAGACTCTCGTGTTCCCTATTTTGGCTTCTGCTTTTCTTTGTTGAGGATAACAACTGACCAGATACTTGTTGGCATGAAATTACAATGAAAAGTCTATCCAATTAAAAAAAAAACAAAACTGCATTTCACATAGGTAGATTTTATTCTCAAAAAGGGATCTTTCTAATCCTGTATAGTTATGAAGTAGGCTAAGTCCGTAGCCCTCCAGGCTCCTCTGCCCTTGGGATTCTCCAGGGAAGAATTCTGGATTGGGTTGCCATGTCCNTAGGTAGATTTTATTCTCAAAAAGGGATCTTTCTAATCCTGTATAGTTATGAAGTAGGCTAAGTCCGTAGCCCTCCAGGCTCCTCTGCCCTTGGGATTCTCCAGGGAAGAATTCTGGATTGGGTTGCCATGTCCTCCTCCAGGGGCTCTTCCCAACCCAGGGATCGAACTCACATCTCTTATGTCTGCATTGGCAGGCAGGTTCTTTACCGCTAGTACCACCTGGGAATATCATGTAAAAAATGACTTAATATTCTAAATAAACCTGATGGAGTGTGCGTCTTTTCAATCTATGCCTTTTCAATATTTCTGATAAGTTTTAGAACATTCATTTTACCTTCTTCATCCCAGATTTCTCCTGATTCTCACAGATTCACCTGCACTTTAATTAGAAATTATTGAATTATCTTAGTGGGTTACATTTACAGTGGGTATATCTGATGAAACCTTGAGAGAGATATCAATTCTGATTTACTCATTCTTGCTCTAATTTTTCTATTTATGCTTTCTCAGCATATCTATTGAGAAATTGTCTAGTCAGAAGACGACAGCTGTCAGATCAAATATAATAGTTTTTGTCAGAGTTCATTGAGTGGTGACATCTTAAAATTGCATTTTAGTTACATTTATCCTTCAGAGGGTTTTGCTAAAAATTAGCTAACTCTGTACCAAATATTTTTTTAGCATCAAAATCGTTTTCTCTGAATCATCAGGGTGTCATTCCCAAAATTTCAAGTGTTGTCCCTTAACCCTTGACCCTTGTTTATGGCTCTTCTTCTTGGCCTCAGGGCTCAATTCCTGCATGAGACGAAGTAGAGCTAAAATTTTCATTTGAACTTTCATCCTTTTACCCACTAGTTCAGTAAATATCCAAGAGACAACTGCTCCATAGGGTGCAGGGCTGTAGATATCAGTTTTAGGTTTCTTTTATTGAATCAGATGTCTCCCTAAACTTCTCTCCTGAGTTATATCAATGGTGAAAGTTTTATGTGCAAGGAAGTGCTGAATGTTTATGTTAAATAAAGTATTAGCATAGAAGACAGCAAAGAAATGCAAATCCTTGTCCTGAACACCATGAGCTCCCTTGTTTCAAAAGTCTTCCCACTCTAATTTGTTTTTCTGTCCTTCAGACAGGAATCCCAAAGCCAGAACATCCAATCTACCCAGAGAGTGTATCAGGCATTTCTTTCCAACGCGGAAGTGTTTTGTGTTTGATTGGCCAACAAATGACAAAGAACTCCTATACAATATTGAGAATGTGTCTGAAGACCAACTGGATCCTAAATTCCTGGAACAAACAAACAATTTCTGCTCTTACATCTTCACCAATGCAAAAATCAAGACCCTCAAAGAGGGGATCACAGTCACTGGGAATCGTGAGTCTCTTTTTCCTGATTCCATGGGGGTTGATGTGTGCTGAATATTTTCTATAATGTGTTTTTCAGTATTTTTGTTTGATTCTATATGGAATTTGGGTTTTAAAGACACTCATACTCCATAAAGAAATGTGTATGCTTCATAATTATCTTACTTTGGGGAATTTACAAATCCATTCCTTAAATGGCAAGTTTTGTCACTGAAATCTGTGGCTTCCACTTATCTGAAAAATTTCTCTACTGAGAAAAAACTCACTATCAGGGTATAAAAACAGAATCTTCCATTTTCTGAAGTCCTATATAGTAAGTGTTCTTTGCAAATAGAATACAAAAGATATTTTGGAAGATTCAGTTCAGTTCAGTTGCTCAGTCATGTCCGACACTTTGTGACCCCTTGCACTGAAGCACGTCAGGCTTCCCTGCCATCACCAACTCCTAGAGCTTGCTCAAACTCATGTCTATCAAGTTGGTAGTGCCATCCAACCATCTCATCCTCTGTCGTCCCCTTCTCTTCCTGCCTTCTATTTTTCCCAGCATCAGGGTCTTCTCAAATGAGTCAGTTCTTTCCATCAGGTGGCCAAAATATTGGAGCTTTAGCCTCAGTATCAGTCCTTCCAATGAATATTCAGGGCTGATTTCCTTTAGGATGGACTGGTTTGATCTCCTTGATATCCAAGGGACTCCCAAGAGTCTTCTCCAACATCCAGTTCAAAAGCATCAGTTTTTTGGCACTTGGTTTTCTTTATGGTCCAACTCTCACATTCATATACAACTATTGGAAAAACCATAGCTTTGACTAGACAAATCTTTGTTGACAAAGTAAAGTCTCTGCTTTTTAATATGCTATCTAGGTTGGTCATAGCTTTTCATCCAAGGAGCAAGCATCTTTTAATTTTAAATGTCTTTTAATTTTTCGGAAGACTAGAGTGGACCAAAAATAAATACTAGTTCATAAATCACTGAAAAATCCATTCAAAGCCTCAGAGTTGTGAGTAAACATAATCTGACATACCCTGTCTCATCTTAATACCTATGCAATCTATTTTGTTTTTAATATTTCAGATGCCTCCTAGTTTGCTACATAGAGGTAGATTTTCAATTTTTTCTGCCCTGTGGTCTGGAAAACCATAAAAATAGAGTCAGTAAGAAAATGAAGGTAGTGATAGTAGAAGGGGTGTGTGTGTGTGTGTGTGTGTGAGAGAGAGAGAGAGAGAGAGCATGTGTTTCTTTAAAAATGTAGTCTCAGAATCTTGGTGCCTATTGATTGATAACTTAATATTTATCCCTTAAATGTCCTGACTTATTTAGGACTGAGGACTCTGGTTGTGACCTATGTCGATACCATCAGTACCGGAGCTGTACCTTGCTTGGAGAATGCAGTGACAACTCTGGCCCAGCTGGAGAACTCAGCAGCTGTGCGGAAGGCAGCTGACCACTACAGTGAGCAGATGGCCCAGCGACTGAGCCTCCCCACAGACACGCTCCAGGAGCTGCTGGAGGTGCACGCAGCCTGTGAGAGGGAAGCCATTGCAGTCTTCATGGAGCGCTCTTTCAAGGACAAAGATCAGCAGTTCCAGAGGGGTCTTGTGGTAACTTGTCTTCGTATTTACCATTTCCCCCCCTCGCCTTGAATAATGAAGCCTGGCAGGGTCCTTATGGTCCCCATGCTTCATCCCTCACTCAAGGATGAAGTAGTCTGTGTTCACGTGAGGGACAGAGTTTCAAAGGACTGCAGTTTCTTCTTTTTTCTACCAAATCTTGGGAAGTTTATCTGGAAATGTCTCTCATCTTTGCTGTAAAGCCAATACAGATATCCTTTGGAAGTAAATACTTCTGCAGATTCCAGTGCTGTCCAGGGCACACACACAAGTCATTCTTTAGTTGATTTCTTTTTCTTTGAACACCACTTTTTTGATCAGGAACTAAAATTTTGCTAATCAGACTCTTATTCCAAGCCATTTTCAACTTAGGTTGCTCCTTGCTATATCACTGAAAATAGAATCACTGAGTGTTGCAACTGCAAAGAACCACAGAGAAGAGATAATGCAACCCCAACATTTCAGATGAAGAACCTGTGCTCTATCAGACAGTTTTCAGAGTTGTGATAGATCAGGTCTTGTGATTGCTTTTTTATCTGATTAAAAAAAAATACTTTTCTCATGAGGACAGCAGTTAGACCAATCCTTCTCCTAGATTCTTTGAAATTTTATCTCCTCTTTTTCATTTTTCTGGTGACATTTCCCTTGCAGGAAGTCATAAAGAATAAGAAGGAGGGTTTCATGCTGCAGAATGAAGAGGCATCTATCAAATACTGCCAGGCTAAACTTGATGAACTTTCCAAGGCCCTAATGGAAAGTATATCAGCAGGTGCTTTCTCTGTTCCTGGAGGGCACAAACTCTACAGGAAAGCAATGGAAAGATTACAACAGGATTATTGCCAAGTGCCCAGGAAAGGAGTAAAGGTGAGGAACAAGGGGACCATGGGGAGCCTACAGAATAGAGTCCAGAGGGTCTCTTGAAAATCTGAGAGCAAAACACCAAGTGTGGATAATAAGAGAACATGGGGAAATCATGAAAGTTTTAGGTCTTAAGATTCACTATATGAAGTTCATTAATAACTACTTTTGTACCTTTTTATTAGACTCTGCATATAAGTGATATCATATGATATTTGCTTTCTGTCTCTAACTTACTTCACACAATTTGCTAGTCCTAGGTCTATCCATATTGCTGCAAATGACATTACTTTGTTCTTTTTTATGGCTGAGTGATATTCCATTTATGTATATCTTTTTAATCTATTCCTCTGTTGATGGACATTTAGGTTGCTTCCATGCCTGGTTATTGTAAATAGTGCTGCAATGAACACTGGGATACATGTGTCTTTCCAAATTTTGGTTTTCCTGGAGTATATGCCCAGGAATGGGATTCCTGGATCTTTCCTTAGACCCTTTAATCCTTCAAATGACATTAAGTTGCATCTACGCTTATTGTCATCATCTTAAAGATCTGAACTGAGAGGCTTAGCAGGTTAAACAAAGTTGCCTTAAGTTTTAGCCAGCAAGTAGCAGGTGAAAACAGCAGCACAGTTTAGAGGCAATATTTCACACTGGGAAGACAAATATATAAAAGTACTGGAGAACTTGGGTTTGTAGAACTGAAGATAGTTATGACTGGCTGGAGTCTAGAGTGGCTAGAAGGAAGTAGCACTGGGAGGGAGATGGGAGGAAGACAAGTAACTCTAAGGAGCTTAGACTTGTAGGGAACTACTGTGGAACTACTGTGGAATTTTAAACATGAAGAAAAATTATGTGGATATGACTGTTTTTGCACTAATCTCCCCAATGGAAATCTAAGTTCTGTGTTCCTTCTTGGTTCCTCAGGAAAATGAGGTCCTCCAGAGCTTTCTGCAGTCACAGGTGGCAGTTGAGAAATCCATCCTGTTGGCAGATGAAGCCCTCACTGATGGAGAGAAGGTGGTAGCAGGTACGGGTGGGGTTTGGCTCACAGGGGAATGGGTAGACTTGGGCAGTGCCTTCTGACAGGCATGAGACTAAAACCCTGGTACAAAGAGCTTCCTCTCCATCTGCGGAACAACTCTGCTACATCTGAAAACAGTAAAAGGAATTGTGCAGTCACAAAGGGGTTAGACATCAGCCAGACTCCCATCACATTCTGGAATGTGCTCTTGGTGATGTGGACAAGGCAAGGAATTCAAAGATTTCCCACCTCGTTTTCCAAATTTATTTTAAGCTCTGAGGTCAGGAGGGTAGAGATCAATCCTTACCTTATTTTCTTCCCTCTCTAAAACCTTCCTGGGGCAGAGGAGTGGGCCAAGGCTGTGATATATATGAAGGAACATGAGCTGCTAAGACAGAAACTGCAGGAGCAGCAGCAGGAGATGGAGGCGCAAGAGAGGAGTCTCCAGGAAAACATAGCCCAGCTGACAGAGAAGCTGGCGACGGAAAGAGAAAACCTACTGAGAGAGCAGACTATGACGTTGGAGCATAAGCAGAAGGTAAGTCAGACTGTGGCCTTAGTCGTGCGTGATGGTCATTACCCTGGGACATATAGAGGGATAGCACTTTACGTAATTGTGATCCCGGGCTTCACTGATGGTGATAATAAACTTAATGATAGTAACACACCAGAGTATATTGAACCATTATTGCCTAGAGGCATACTGCTAAGCTGTTTCTTTAAACATTTTAATTTACTCTTGGTAAAAATGTTTCATAATGCTTATAAAAATCTACTTTTATAGATGTTACAGATCTAGGAGGCACAGGGTGGCTAAATAACTTGCCTAAAGTTACACACCTCACAAGAGGCAAGAGAGAACAGCAGCATGTATTAGAGTCTGATTTTCACATTGGGCACATAGTTTAGGAAAATTCCCTGGAAAAGGATGGGGATATAAGTTGAAATATTTGTACGTTGTTCAAGTTGAGATGTTATTAAAAGGGAAGAGCCCCAAGTGAATGTGCAAATATATGAGACTGTGAGTTTGTACAACTGCATGTGATTCTGACTCCTTGAAACCTAGAGCAGATGAAAGGAAATATCACTGGGCAGGGACTGGAGGGTTGCCATTTCTTACTCCAGGGGAGCTTCCCTAGCAGCGGAGCAAAATTCACACCCTAATAGTGTGTGAATGTTAGTAAGATTGGGAACTATCCTTCCTCTCACTGTCCAGATCTAACTCAGAAGATATTCTCTGCTGTAAATATTATCCTTTGATGATCTAATGCTACTGCTGCTGCTAAGTCGCTTCAGTCGTGTCCGAATCTGTGTGACCCCATAGACGGCAGCCCACCAGGCTCCCCTGTCCCTGGGATTCTCCATGCAAGAACACTGGAGTGGGTTGCCATTTCCTTCTCCAATGCATGAAAGTGAAAACTGAAAGTGAAGTTGCTCAGTCGTGTCCGACTCTTAGCGACCCCATGGACTGCAGCCTACCATGCTCCTCTGTCCATGGGATTTTCCAGGCAAGAGTACNATACATTTGAGAAAATAAATGCCTTTACATATCCCAAATTTTGGCATTTAAGTGCATAAGCTTCTGTAACTTAGGGAATGGACTCGTGTGTATTTCTCCACAGCCAGATGACCGTGTGCTACCTTAATTACATATGCCTGTTTCACTCACATGTGACACAAGCATGCACTCACACAGTACACACATTCAGAGAAATTCATAGATTATGAAGCCCAAGGAAGGAAACTCATTCTCAAGTTGTAAACACCAATTCTTTTCTGGATCATGAAAACAACTTTTCCAGAAACCATGTCAAACGTATCTTTACATCACATATTATGGAATATATGGCAAATCTACTGCAATGAGAAAAGAATAAGATATTGACTTTTTAAGGAAACTGATTTTATTTTTAAGATTTTAAAAAATTTATTTTAATTGGAGGCGGCAGTGGCAACTCACTCCAGTACTGTTGCCTGGAAAATCCCATGGACGGAGAAGCCTGATAAGCTGCAGTCCATGGGGTTGTGAAGAGTCGGACACGACTGAGCAACCTCACTTTCACTTTCATGCATTGGAGAAAGAAATGAGAATCCCAGGGACGGGGGAGCCTGGTAGGCTGCCATCTATGGGGTCTCAGAGTCAGACACGACTGAAGCCACTTAGCAGCAGCAGCAACAACAATTACTTTAAAATGTTGTGGTGGTTTTTGCCATACATTCACATGAATCAGCCATGGGTTCCTCATCCTGACCCTCCTTCCAGCCTCCCTCCCCATCCCATCACTCAGAGTCATCCCAGTGCACCAGCCCTGAGAACCCTGTCTCATGCATCGAACCTGGGCTGGCAATCTATTTCACATATGATGCTATTCTCCTAAATCATCCCACCCTCGCCTTCTCCCACAGAGTCCAAAAGTCTGTTCTTTACATCTGTGTCTCTTTTGCTGTCTCACATGTAGGGTCATCATTACTCTTTCTAAATTCCATATATATGCATTAATATACTGTATTGGTATTTTTCTTTCTGACTTACTTCACTCTGAATAATAGGCTCCAGTTTCATCTACCTCATTAGCCCTGATTCAAATGCATTATTTTTAATAGCTGAGTAATATTCCATTGTGTATATGTACAGCAGCTTTCATCTATTTGTCTGCCGATGGACATCTAGGTTGCTTCCGTATCCTGGCTATTGTAAACAGTGCTGCAATGAACACTGGGCTACATGTGTCTCTTTCAGTTCTGGTTTCCTCATTTTGTATGCCCAGCAGCAGGATTGCTGGATCATATGGCAGTTCTATTTCTATTTTTTTAAGGAATCTCCACACTGTTCTCCATAGTGGCTGTACTAGTTTGCATTCCCACCAACAGTGTAAGAGGGTTCCTTTTTCTCCACACCCTCTCCAGCATTTACTGAAACTGATTATTTTTAACACTAAGAAATCTAGCGACCATTTCAGTTTACATGGCAGAAGAAAAAATGTATCAGACAACTTCAACCACTAGAGAAATATTAATAATTGATAGCTTATAAATCTGCAAACAGCTCTTTTGCTCTTTTGTGACATGTGAGGGTACACACAGAAGTTTTTAACTAAAAGACCACTAACTGCTTACAACTAGGCCCAGAAACAAACATTTGCATATATGTGCAAACTATTTTTCACAAGGATGCCAAAGTCATCCAATGCAGGAAAAGACAATCTTTTTAACAAGTGAAAGTCGCTCAATCATGTCCAACTCTTTGTGAACCCATGGACTACAGTCCATGTAATTCTCCAAGCCAGAATATTGGAGTGGGTAGCCCTTCCCTTCTCCAGGGTATCTTCCAACCAAGAGGTCGAACCCAGGTCTCCCTCATTGCAGGCAGATTCTTTATCAACTGAGATATCAGGGAAGCCCCTTTAACAAGCGGTGCTATAAAAACTGAATATCCTCATGCAAAAGCATGAAGTTGAACTTCACATAACCCCAAATACAGAAGTTAACTCAAAATATTCGAATACCTAAACATAAGAACTAAAACACTTAGAAGAAAGCTTAAGGCAGATGCTTCAGAACACTGAATTTAGGAAACAGATTTTTGAATATGATATCAAAGGCATAAGCAACACAAGAAAAAACAGACAAATTGGACTTCATAAAATTTTTTTAAATTTTTTGCCTTCAGAGGGTATTATGAGAGTGAAAAAATAACCCACAGAATGAGAAAACATATTTTCATATACCTGAGAAGAGATTAATAACCAGAGTATATAGAGAACTACTAAAGTCATCAGCAAAGAAAAAAAAAGAATTCAATTCAAAAATGGGCAAAGGGCTTGAACGACATTTCTCTAAAGAAGATATATGAATGGAAAATAAGCACATGCACGAAAACATGTTCAGATCACTGATCATTGGGAAAATCATACCAAAACCACAGTGAGATACCACCTCGCAACCACTAGGATATCTACTTTAAGAAGAAAAACAGAAATAACAAATGTAGAGAAATTGGAACCCTTGGACATGGTTGGTAGGAATGTAAAATGAGACAGCTGCTGTGGAAACCAGTATGACAGTTTCTTAAAAAACTGAAAATATGATCTAGTGATTCTACTTCTTAGTATATATCCAAACTTGAAAGCAGAATCCAGCATTATTCATAATAGCTAAAACATGGAAGAAATCAAGGTGTTCACTGACAGAAGACTGAATTAAGCAAAATGTAATATTATTCAGTCATAAAAGAGAAGGAAATTCTGGCACATGCTACAGCATCGATGAACCCTGAGGACTTTATGCTAATTGAAATAAGGCATCACAAAAATAACACTATATGACTCCACTTACATGAGGTTCCTAAAGTAGTCAATGATACAGAGACAGAAATTGGAATGGTAGCTTACAAGGGCTTGAGGGGGTGGAGAATTGGGAGTTATTGTTTCAGTTTTGCATCATAAAAATACTTCTAGAAATGAATGGTGGTGATGGCTGCACAACAGTATGAAAGGGAAGTGAAAGTGAAGTCGCTCAGTTGTGTCCGACCCTCAGCGACCCCATTGACTGCAGCCTTCCAGGCTCCTCCGTCCATGGGATTTTTCCAGGCAAGAGTGCTGGAGTGGATTGCCATTTCCTTCTCCAGGGGATCTTCCTGACGCAGGAGTCGAACCGGGGTCTCCCGCACTGCAGGCAGACACTTTACTGTCTGAGCCACCAGGGAAGCGAATGCACTTAATTCCGCCACACTTAAAAGTGTTCACAGTGGTACATTTTATATTATGCATATTTTACAATTTAAAAAAATGTTAAAAAGGAAAACCTTGCTGTCTGAAAATATTTATAACCCTAATTCAGGCAGAGGTCTGTGAATTTACTGTCTCTAATTTAAATAACTTGGAGAAGGCAATGGCACCCCGTTCCAGTACTCTTGCCTGGAAAATCCCGTGGATGGAGCAGCCTGGAGGGCTGCAATCCATGGGGTCGCTAAGAGTTAGGCATGACTGAGCGACTTCACTTTCACTTTTCACTTTCATGCATTGGAGAAGGAAATGGCAACCCACTCCAGTGTTCTTGTCATGAGAATTCCAGGGATGGGGGAGCCTGGTGGGCTGCCGTCTATAGGGTCACACAGAGTCGGACACAACTGAAGCAGCTTAGCAGCAGCAGCAGCATTTAAATAACTCTCTACTTAAATGGGCTTCCCTGATAGCTCAACTGGTAAAGAATCTGCCTGCAATGCAGGAGAGCTCAGTCTGATTCCTGGTTCAATTNTGAGAATTCCAGGGATGGGGGAGCCTGGTGGGCTGCCGTCTATAGGGTCACACAGAGTCGGACACAACTGAAGCAGCTTAGCAGCAGCAGCAGCATTTAAATAACTCTCTACTTAAATGGGCTTCCCTGATAGCTCAATTGGTAAAGAATCTGCCTGCAATGCAGGAGAGCTCAGTCTGATTCCTGGTTCAATTCCTGGATGGGGAAGATCCCCAGGAGGAGGGATAGGCTACCCATTCCAAATTCTTGGGCTTCTCTTGTGGCTCAACTGGTAAGGAACCCGCCTGCAGTGCAGGAGACCTGGGTTTGATCCCGGGGTTGGGAAGATCCCCTGGAGAAGGGAAAGGCTACCCACTCCAGTATTCTGGCCTGGAGGATTCCATGGACTGTGTAGTCAATGGGGTCGCAAAGAGTCAGACACGACTGAGGGACTACCTACCTACCTTCACTCACTCGCTCCCTATAATTTGGCTCCAGCTGCTCCTTTTTCCTCACCCTTACTCCTACCAAATCTTTAAACTTTCATCTCTNCCAGTATTCTGGCCTGGAGGATTCCATGGACTGTGTAGTCAATGGGGTCGCAAAGAGTCAGACACGACTGAGGGACTACCTACCTACCTTCACTCACTCGCTCCCTATAATTTGGCTCCAGCTGCTCCTTTTTCCTCACCCTTACTCCTACCAAATCTTTAAACTTTCATCTCTCTAGTCTCTGCATAAAATTCTCCTGGTCATGTGTGAAAAGTAGTTTATTCACACAGTGAAAAATGTTCTCAGGAATTCAGCCCTCTTTCAGGTAACGTAAGACAGATTCAACGCTGGCTTTTCAGGAAAGGGGAGGTTTATGTGTAGTTCCTCAGAGCAACCTTTGAAAGCCTGACAATCAAAAGAAAGGCAGTCTCAGTCAACCTGTCTGACATGAGCATAATTTTTCATGCTCAAGATACACCATGCAAGGTAAACTGAGGTATTAATTATCACCTAGGCAAAATGTATATGAAACCAAAGAAAATCAAGGTACATTTCAGCCTTGGTCCTCAGTTTCTGGGCCTCCATGTCTATTTCTTAATGAGCAAAATTATTAATATAGAGACGTATTATCTCCACTATATAGTAAGATTTGAGCAAAGTGAAACTTTCAGATTCAGTTCATATTCTTTCTGATGAACTTAAGAGGTTTGTTTCCTTTTGGATCTAGACTGAAAATAGAGTGGGCATTGAACTCTGTCATGAGTTTCTCAGCACACTGAATTCTAGGACCTCCACAGGCAAACACAGAGAAGTTATTTAATAGACTAACAGAAAGGAAAAGTTGGGAGGAAAAGGAAAGAATGAAAACAAGTTTGCAAAGTTGCATGGTACTTTAAATGTATGATCACTTCTCAATATGAGGTGACGTCATTGTAGGGCAGTGTGTCCTTTGCTCTCTTTCAAAGTATATCATGCTCACCAGCAGTTCACAAAGAAATACAGGTGGCCAATAACGTGAAAAATGGTGCAACTTCATCTGTAGCAAGAAAGTATATGAAGGAAAATAACATATCACATTTCTTCTTTCAAACTTACAGAAGATTTTGCTTAATAATCAAATTCTGGAAAGAATACAGCAAAACAAATATTCTTNAAGTTACATTTCTTTGTTTCATTAACTTTAGACTTATTTGGAAATAGTACCTAAATTTCTATAGCTTTTTATATTTCTTCCCAAAGGAGAATTAGAAATTCTGTTTTTGTCTTGAAAGTCATATATCAAACAATGATGTAGTTTTGTTGTTGAAATAATTGATTGTTTCTCATAAATGCCACTTCTTCTTCTAATTGATTATTTTCTAAGACTGAGTTTTGGGAAAATAAAGTAATGAATAGACTATTTCCCCCCAAATTCCCGTATAGAATTGTCTTGACATAAATCAGTTTTTCCATTTGCTTTAGGCAGCAGCTTTATACACTCTTTACAGTAGAAATAATATATAGATTTATGCTACCATTTAGAAAATGCTATGATTTATACAAACAAATTAGCCTGGCCTTTAAGGCCCTTCATCAGGTTGCACTAGAGCTTCAAATTCACTTCTCCACTCACCCTTTGCTCCAGTCAAATGAAATAACTCTATTTTAATTATAAGACCTTGGTATTCTCCCATCTCTAATTTTGCCTCTGTGAGTGCTTCTGTCTATGGGATCACCTTCATTTCTTGAAGTCCATGTTTTACCAATTCTTTAATACTCAGTTCAAGACTTTGAGGAAGCTTTCATGTCACCTTCTTTCTCCAACTCTCATAGCTCGTTTCTTCCTTTAAAGACATAAATTTTAATTTAATGTTATAAGTTTCTCTGCTTATATACATTACTAACATGT
>SJYX01007588.1:445704-487823 GCA_006410675.1 Oreotragus oreotragus
TTTTTTGGGGGCAAAAAATATTCTTAGTTTCCTTTTTCCACTTTTCCCCTTCCTATGTCTTTCATCAATTCAATTCTTTTGGGCTTTGAGTCTCATCATTCTTTCAAAGTTTTCTTGTTACAGTTATCAGGGACCTATGTTTTGTCTGATTCATGGATATCTGTTCGTCTCCATCTTGAGCCATTGCTTGGCATCATTCTCACTATTAATATTCCTTCTTTCTAGGAATAGAAGACATAAAAATTAGAACATTATTGAAAACAGAGAAAGTACCATCTTGTGTGCTGGGATACCCATAGTCTAACAATTTGGACTTTGTAGCTGCTTGGTTGTGTGGACAACCTGCTGTCACTGAATGTTGCTTTCTTCCCTCCCCTTGCAGGTTTCCCTCTGGGCTCCACAGTGCAGTCTAAAACCAAGGGCATCTGGATGTGGTGTGTGCCTCACCCTTCCAAATCAGACCATATCCTGGTCCTTCTGGACACTGAGGGCCTGGGGGATGTGGAAAAGGTAAGACAGATTTATTCCCTGTGACAGATCCATTATTTTTACTATAATGGCTATTGGTTTCACTGCTTAGATTCACTACTAATATGTAAGTTATTTGAATATATTATTATCTTTGTTGTATTTGTTTTTAAATATTTGTAAATACCATGAGACAATAATCTTGGGTATATCCATTATCGTTTATATTTGCTCCCTATGTCTAAGAAAAATGTGTAACATTTAGTAACAGTTTTCATAAATATTTATTTTAACTGCATCTATTCTGAGCATTCAGCTGTGACCAGCAAAGTATACATTTTGTGGTTTACTTTTTTGTTAAATGAGCATGTGGTGTCACGTCTTATTGAAAAATGAGTTGATTAAGAGGCATTCTACTTTTCTTTTTTAACCCTTACTATCTTATTTCATCCCACTCAGAAAAAAAGGGACACTTGGAGGAATATATTATCTGAATTTTTATTGATGAGGGAACAGAGATCACAAAAAATGTCAGTATAATTGCCAAGTTTTTCCTTTAATTGTTTTCAAGGTTTTTTCTTTCTACAACACTATATTAATTATCTGAAATAACAAATAAAAGTTATTAAACAAATAACTGAATCAGTTTTTGAAGAGAAGACTGCTAAGTGTTTGCTTTCATATGTTTTCCAGGGTGACAGTAAGAACGACTCATGGATCTTTGCCCTGGCTGTACTTTTGAGCAGTACTTTAGTCTACAACAGCATGAACACCATCAACAATGATGCTTTGGAGAAATTGCAGTATCCTGGTTTTACTGAGAAATTGATGAGAATGGAGACCAAATCAGATTCCCCTTCCCTGTGGTTGAATTGCCTTTGTTTCCAAGGAGAGGGGACCCAGGTCAAAAGAGAGAGCTTATAATTTTTTATGAGAAAAATGTGGGAATTCTGCATATGCATTTTATTTTCCTTAACCAAGTGCTAGTTATGTGACAGAGCTCACAGAACTCATCAAGGCCAAGTCCTCTCCAAAAATGGATGGAGTTCGAGATTCCGTAGAGTTCATGAGTTTTTTCCCAGACTTTATCTGGACTGTACGGGATTTCATCCTGGAGCTTAAATTAAATGGTGCCCCTATCACAGAAGATGAGTACCTGGAGAATGCCTTGAAGCTGATTAAAGGTATCAGAAAATGGCTTGGGTGGTAGATGGTCCTAAAGAGGGTCAAAGCTATGAAACACTGCCCATCATCTCTGTGACAGCATCTGTATTTGAGACTAGGTCAAGACTCATAGAAATGGTGCCTGGGAACTAGGTTGTTGCTCCTTGATAAGTTCTAGCAACTAGAGTTTTGTTCACTGAAGTAAAAGTGAAAATGAAGTCGCTCAGTCGTGTCCGACTCTTTGCGACCCCATGGACTGTAGCCTATCAGCCTTCTCCATCCATGGCGTTTTCCAGGCAAGAGTGTTGGAGCGGATTGCCATTTCCTTCTCCAGTCACTGAAGAATAGGGTTTAAGTCAAATGAAATTATTCAGAACTATGTATATTTGCTTGTTTTATTTTTTAGATTTTACATATAAGTGATATCTTATAGCATTTGACTTTCTTTGTCTGACTTATTTCACTAGCATAATATTCTCTAGGTCTATCCATGTTCCTGCAAAGAATTTTGTTCTCTATAATGGCCCAGTATTATTCCATAGATTGCTTCAGTATCTTGGCTATTGTTTAATAGTGCTGCTGTGAACATTAGAAGGAATGTACCTTTTCAAATTAGTGGGTTTTTTTCCCCATGATTTATATCCAGGCATGGAATTATTGAATTATATGAATGTTTTATTTTTAGTTTTTGAAAACTTCCACATTGTTTTCCATGGTGGCTGTACCAATTTATATTCCTACAAGAGTGTTTGCCCCTTCATGGATCACAGCCATGCCATGGTGAAGGGGCTTGAATAACTCAATGAAGCTATGAGTCATGCCATGCAAGACCACCCAAATGGATAAGTCANTTTTTAGTTTTTGAAAACTTCCACATTGTTTTCCATGGTGGCTGTACCAATTTATATTCCTACAAGAGTGTTTGCCCCTTCATGGATCACAGCCATGCCATGGTGAAGGGGCTTGAATAACTCAATGAAGCTATGAGTCATGCCATGCAAGACCACCCAAATGGATAAGTCATAGTAGAAAGTTCTGATAAAACCTGGTTCACTGGAGGAGGGAATGGCAAACCACTCCAGTGTTCTTGTCTCAAGAATGCCATGAACAATATGAAAAGGCAAAAAGATGTGACACCAGAAGATGATCCCTCCAGGTGAGAAGGTTTCTAACACGTTACTGGAGATGAGCATAGAAATAGTTCTAGAAAGAATGAAGAGGCTGGGCCACAGCAGAAAAGATGGTCAGTTGTAGATGTGTCTGTTGGTGAAAGTAAAGTCTGATGCTATAAAGAACAAAGTCAAATAGGAACTGGAATGTTAGGTACAAGAGTCAAGGTAAATTGCACATGGTCAAGCAGAAGATGGCAAGAATGAACATTGACATTTTAGGAATCACTAAACTAAAATTGATGGGAATAGGTGAATTTAATTCAGATGACCTTTATATCTATTACAGTTGGCAAGGATCCCTAAGAAGAAATGGAATAGCCCTCACTTTCAACAAAAAAGTCCATAATGCAGTACTTGGGTGGAATCTCAAAAATGACAGAATGATCTTGGTTTGTTTCCAAGACAAATGATTCAACATCATAGTAATCAAATCTATGTCCTAACCACTAATGCTGAAGAAGCTGAAGTTGAACAGTTCTATGAAGACCTACAAGACCTTCTAGAACTAACAATCAAAAAAGATGTCCTTTTCATCATAGCGGACTGGAATGCAAAAGTAGGAAGTCAAGAGATACCTGGAGTAACAAGCAAGTTTGGCCTTGGAGTACAAAATGAAGTAGAGCAAAGGCTAACAGAGTTTTGTCAACAGAACACACTTGTCATAGCAAACACCCTCTTCCAACAACACAAGAAACAACTCTACACATGGACATCACCAGATGGTTAATATCAAAATCAAATTGATTTTATTCTTTGCAGCTAAAAATGGAGAAGCTCTATATAGTCAGCAAAAACAATACTTGGAGCTGACTATGGCTCAGATCATGAACTCCTTATTGCAAAATTCAGGCTTAAATTGAAGAAAGTAGAAAAAGTTCAGACTTCCCTGGTAGCTCAGCTGGTAAAGAATCTGCCTGTAATGCAGGAGATCTGGGTTTGATCCTTGGGTTAGGAAGACCCCTGGAGGAAGGAATTGGCAACCCACTCTAGTATTCTTGGCTGGAGAATCCCCATGGACAGAGGAGCCTGGCAGGCTAGAATCCATGGGATCACAGAGTTGGACACAACTGAGTGACTAAGCATAGCACAGAAAAACTGCGAGGCCGTTCAGGTATGGCCTAAATCAAATCCCTTATGATTATACAGTGGAGGTGGTGAGCAGACTCAAGGGATTTGATCTTGTAGACAGAGTGCATGAAGAACTGTGGAACAGAGGTGAGTAACACTATATAGAAGACAGTGACCAAAACCATCCCAAAGAAAATGAAATCAAGAAGGCAAAGTGGTTGTCTGAGGAGGCTTTATAAATAGATGAGAAAAGAGAAGTGGAAGGCAAAGGAGAAAGGGAAAGATATACCCAGTCGAATGTAGAGTTCCAAAGAAAAGCAAAGAGAGAGAAAATATTTTCTTCAGTGAACAATTCCAAAAAAAAAAAAAAAAAAAAGGAGAGAGAAAAACAATAGAATGGGAAAGACTAGCAATCTCGTCAAGAAAACTGGAGATATCAGGGGAAACTTTCATGCAAGGATGGGCACGCTAAAGGACCAAAATGATAAGGAACAAACAGAAGCAGAAGATAGTAAGAAGATGCGGCAAGAGTACACAGAAAAACCAGACAAAAAAAGGTTTTAATGACCCGGATAACCACGATGATCACTCATCTAGAGCCGGACATCCTGGAATGTGAAGTCAAGTGGGCTTTGAAAGTGAAAGTGTTAGTCACTCAGTCATGTCCAACTCTTTGCAACCCCATGAACTATATTCCCAGCTTCTCTGTCCATGGTATTCTCCAGGCAGGAATACTGGAGTGAGTTACCATTTTCTTCTCCAGCAGATCTTCCTGACCCAGGGAATGAACCCAGGTCTCCTGCACTTCAGGTGGTTTCTTTACTAGTTGAGCAACCAGGGGAGATAGTGGGCTTTAGGAAGCATTGATAGAAACAAAGCTAGTGGAGATGATGGAATTCAGCTGAGCAACTTAAAATCCTAGAAGATGATGCTGTTAAAGTGCTGCACTCAATATGTCAAATTTGGAAAACTCAGCAAGGAACACAGGACTGGAGAAAGTGTTTTCACCCAACCCCAAAGAAGGACAATGCCAAAGAATGTTCAAACTACCATAAAATTGTGTTCACTTCACATGCTAGCAAGGTAACTTGCAAAATCATTCAAGTTAGGCTTCAGCAGTATGTAAACAGAGAAATTTCAGATGTACAAGCTGGATTTAGATAAGGTAGAGGAACCAAAGATTAAATTGCCAACATTTGCTGGATCATACAAAAAGCAAGGGAATTCCAGAAAAACATCTACTTCTGCTTCACTGACTATGCTAAAGCCTTTGATTGTGTGGATCACAACAAACTGTGGAAAATTCTTAGATTCGGGAATACCTTACCTCCCTCTTGAGAAATCTGTATACAGGTCAAGAAACAACAGTTCAAACCAGACATGGAACAATAGGCTGGTTCCAAATTGGGAAAGGAGTACATCAAGGCTGTGTATTACTATCTTGCTTATTTAAATTCTATGCAGAGTACATCATGTGAAATGCCAGGCTGGATGAATCACAAGCTGGCATCAAGATTGCTGGGAGAAATGTCAACAACTTCAGATATGCAAATAATACCACTCTAATGGCAGAAAGTGAAGAGGAACTAAAGAGCCTCTTAATGAGCATGAGAAAAGAGAGTGAAAAAAGCTGGCTTAAAACTCAGCGTTCAATGAATTAAGATCATGGAATCTAGACCCATCACTTTATGGCAAATAGAAGGGGGAAAAGTGGAAGCAGTGGCAGATTTTATTTTCTTGGGCTCCAAAATTACTGTGGATGGTGACTGCAGCCATGAAATTAAAAGATGCTTGCTCCTCAGAAGGAAAGCTATGTCAAGTCTAGACAGTGTACTAAAAAGCAGAGATATCACTTTGCCAGCAAATGTCCATATTGTCAAAGCTATGATTTTTCCAGTAGCCATGTATGGATGTGAAAGTTGAACCATAAAGAAGGCTGAGCACCAAAGAATTGATGGCTTTTGAGCTGTGGTGTTGGAGAAGACTCTTGAGAGTACCCTGGACTGCAAGGTAACCAAATGAGTCAATCTTAAAGGAAACTAAGCCTAAATATTCATTCAAAAGACTGAAAGCTGAAGTTCCAATACTTTGGCCACTGATGTGAAAAGCTGACTCACTGGAAAAGACCCTGATGCTGGAAAGATTAAGGGCAGGAGGAGAAGGGTGTGACAGAGGATAAGATGGTTGGATGGCATCACTGATTCAACGGTCATGAGTTTGAGCAAACTCTGGGAGATAGTGAAGGACAGGGAAACCTGGCATGCTGCAGTCCATAGGATCACAAAGAGTCAGACATGACTTCGGGACAGAACAAGGACAAGAGTGTTCAAGTACTGCTTCTTCACATCCTCATCGGTATTTATTGTTAATATATGTAGACTGTTTTTGATTTGTAGCTCTCTAATAGTTATCATTGTTGAGCATCTTTCCCTGTACCTGTTGGCTCTGTATATCTAGTTTGGAAAAATGTCTATATAGGTCCTCTGCCCATTTTTGATAGGATAGAAGAGTGATTCAAAAATAATATAGCTACTATTTACATCAAAGAGTGTTTTGCCTATGCTTTATTCTAAGAGTTTTATGCTTTTAGTTATTACTTTTAGGTCTTTAATTCATTTTGAGTTTCTTTTTATACATGGTGTGAGGAAATGGACTGATGTCATTGTTTTTATATGTAGCTGTCCAACTTCCCACAACAGCTTATTGAAAAGACTCTTTTTCTCCAGTGCGTAATCTCACCTCCTTTGTACATTTGCTAACTGTAGGTGCATGAGTTTATTTCTGGACTCCTTCTATTCCCCTGATCTGTGTGTCTTTTTTTGTTCTGCTACCATGCTGTTTTGATGACTGTATCTTTGTATATAGTCTGAAGTCTGGGAGGGTCATACCTCAGACTTCTTCTTTCTCAAAGTTGCTTTAGCAATTCAAGAGCATTTGTGATTCCATTTGAATTTTAGGGTTATTTGTTTTAGTTCTGTGAAAAAATGTTCTGGGTATTTTAATAGGAATTGCAGTAAATCTGTAGATTGTTTTGGGTAGTATGGCTATTTTCACAATATTTTCTTTTTCAATCCAAGAGCACAATATAGCTTTTCATTTGTTTCTGTCACCTTCAAATTCCTTCATGTATATAGGAAAACAGAATAAGACTCACCGATATAGAAAAAAAATTAGTGGGGGAGGTAAAGAGGAAGGGGAAAGATGGAAGCATGGTTTTCAGATATACAAGCTGCTGCACATAAACTAGGTAAGCAATAGTTTATATTGTACAGCACAGGTTATACCTAGTATCTTGTGATAACTTTTAAAAGAGGATAATCTTCAAAAGTACTGAACCTGTATGCTTTACAGTTAAATTTAAAACAATATTGTAAATCAACTATACTTGGATTAAAAAAAAGAAAAATTTTATGCAAGTATAAAATATTTTGAACTATATGTTTTCAGTTATTCAAGATGGTTGTGAAATTCAGATATAAATGTACTTATCTTAAAGTATAGATAAGCTAGAGCTTCACATAAAATTATTAAAAAAATAATGAGGCTTAAGTGAATTATCTAATTATACTTATCTAGGAATTAGAGTAAAAATTACTCAAAACTAAGTTACACTTAAGGTAAACTGTATGTTAACATCCAGATACAATAAGTGTTAAAACTCTTCAAAAACCAGACACTTGTGTTCCTTATTATGCTTATCACTTTTTGTGACAATGAAACAATGAACTGTTAATGTTATTGTAAGGCATAATATCACAATGAAGAACATATTTCCCTCAGTTTGTACTCTTCTCAAAGACAGATGTAACTTTCTGGAGATTGGATAGTTGCATAATCTACAAAAGGTGACTTTACACCCTGAATACACCCAGGATTCAATTTCAGTCTATTGTTATTCAGTTCTTCAGTCATATCCAACCCTTTGTGACCCCATAGACTGCAGCAAGCCAGGCTTCCCTGTCCTTCACCATCTCTGGGAGTTTGCTCAAACTAATATCCATTGAGTCAGTGACTCAATCTAACCATCTCATCCTCTGTTATCCCCTTCTCCTCCTGACCTCAATCTTTCCCAGCATCAGGGTCTTTTCCAGTGAGTTGGCTCTTTGCATCAGGTGGCCAGAGTATTGGAGCTTCAGCTTCAGCATCAGTCCTTCCAGTGACTATTTAGAGTCGATTTCCTTTAGGATTGACTGATTTGATTTGACTGCTGTCCAAGTGACTCTCAAGAGTCTTCTCCAGCACCACAGTTTGAACCCATCAATTCTTTGATGCTCAGCCTTATTTATCATCCAGCTCTCATATCTGTACATGACTACTGGAAAGACCTTAGCTTTGACTATATGGACCTTTGTTGGTAAAGTAATATCTGCTTTTTAATATGCAGTCTAGGTTTGGCATAGCTTTTCTTCTAAGGAGCAAGCATCTTTTAATTTCATGACTGCCGTCACTATTTTCAGTAGTTTGGAGCCCAAGTAAATAGTCTGTCACTGTTTCCATTGTTTCCCCATCTATTTGGCATGAAGTNAAAAAAAATTAGTGGGGGAGGTAAAGAGGAAGGGGAAAGATGGAAGCATGGTTTTCAGATATACAAGCTGCTGCACATAAACTAGGTAAGCAATAGTTTATATTGTACAGCACAGGTTATACCTAGTATCTTGTGATAACTTTTAAAAGAGGATAATCTTCAAAAGTACTGAACCTGTATGCTTTACAGTTAAATTTAAAACAATATTGTAAATCAACTATACTTGGATTAAAAAAAAGAAAAATTTTATGCAAGTATAAAATATTTTGAACTATATGTTTTCAATTATTCAAGATGGTTGTGAAATTCAGATATAAATGTACTTATCTTAAAGTATAGATAAGCTAGAGCTTCACATAAAATTATTAAAAAAATAATGAGGCTTAAGTGAATTATCTAATTATACTTATCTAGGAATTAGAGTAAAAATTACTCAAAACTAAGTTACACTTAAGGTAAACTGTATGTTAACATCCAGATACAATAAGTGTTAAAACTCTTCAAAAACCAGACACTTGTGTTCCTTATTATGCTTATCACTTTTTGTGACAATGAAACAATGAACTGTTAATGTTATTGTAAGGCATAATATCACAATGAAGAACATATTTCCCTCAGTTTGTACTCTTCTCAAAGACAGATGTAACTTTCTGGAGATTGGATAGTTGCATAATCTACAAAAGGTGACTTTACACCCTGAATACACCCAGGATTCAATTTCAGTCTATTGTTATTCAGTTCTTCAGTCATATCCAACCCTTTGTGACCCCATAGACTGCAGCAAGCCAGGCTTCCCTGTCCTTCACCATCTCTGGGAGTTTGCTCAAACTAATATCCATTGAGTCAGTGACTCAATCTAACCATCTCATCCTCTGTTATCCCCTTCTCCTCCTGACCTCAATCTTTCCCAGCATCAGGGTCTTTTCCAGTGAGTTGGCTCTTTGTATCAGGTGGCCAGAGTATTGGAGCTTCAGCTTCAGCATCAGTCCTTCCAGTGACTATTTAGAATCGATTTCCTTTAGGATTGACTGATTTGATTTGACTGCTGTCCAAGTGACTCTCAAGAGTCTTCTCCAGCACCACAGTTTGAACCCATCAATTCTTTGATGCTCAGCCTTATTTATCATCCAGCTCTCATATCTGTACATGACTACTGGAAAGACCTTAGCTTTGACTATATGGACCTTTGTTGGTAAAGTAATATCTGCTTTTTAATATGCAGTCTAGGTTTGGCATAGCTTTTCTTCTAAGGAGCAAGCATCTTTTAATTTCATGACTGCCGTCACTATTTTCAGTAGTTTGGAGCCCAAGTAAATAGTCTGTCACTGTTTCCATTGTTTCCCCATCTATTTGGCATGAAGTGATAGGACTGGATGCCATGATCTTAGTTTTCTGAATGTTGAATTTTAAGCTAGCTTTTTCACTCTCCTCTTTCACCTTCATCAAGAGGCTCTTTAGCTCCTGCATTCTGCCATAAGGGTGGTGTCATCTGCATCTGAAGTTATTGATATTTCTCCCAGCAATCTTGATTTCAGCTTGTGCTTCATCTAGCCTGGCATTTCACATGATGTACTCTGCATAGATGTTAAATAAGCAGGGTGACAATATGCAGCCTTGATGTACTCCTGTCCCAATTTTGAACCAGTGTGTTATTCCACATCCAACTGTTGCTTCCTGACCTGCATACATACTTTTTCATGATTTCTTATAACAGTCAGATCCTTCATTTTACTTTCCTCATCATATCATTATTTTTATTCTAACCGATTTATTCACTATAATTATTTTGGGTTAATAATTTATTTTAATGAATTACATTTAGATTGGTGACTATTTAGGAAAACCAATGTGTTTATGGAGTAGTCGTGAATTCTTCAAATTATATTTAAGTCACATTTAGTATTCAGAGTTTCTACTGAAAAATAGCTAATCTTATTTGTAGTTTGTGAATTTTGACTGCATCCATCAATGAAGTTTTTATGTCCTATTTTAACTGTTACTCCACTATCTTCGTTTGTAGCTCCTTTTAATTATGTTCCTACAGTTTACTTCCAACATTGGTTGGACTCTATCTGAACTGGACATTTGATCATTCATTAAATTCATTAAATTTGATCAATATCCAATAAAGCAGGCAGGCTTCCTCTGTGGCTTAGGGGTAAAGAATCCACCTGCAATGCAGGAGAGGTGCAGGAGACACAGGTTCAATCCCTGGGTCAGGAAGATCCTCTGGATAGAATACTGACAACCCACTCTAGTATTCTTACCTGGAGGGTTCCATGGTGAGAGGAGTAAGGCAGGCTATAGTCTACGAAGTCACAGATTCAGACATGACTGAGTGACTGAGCAGACATTTAAAGTGGGCAGTATGTTTGGTTCTGTGGATGCAAAATACATTTATCTGAGACAAATATTTCCTAAAGTTTCTCTCCAGAGATGTTCATTCATTTGAGTTAAATTTGGGTGAGTGCATTAAAGAAGTTCTATGAGCAGAGAGGATTCCAAAAATTAAAAATTCCCAGTCATTAATATTTCTAGCTGACTTATTTGAATACTGTGCTTATTGTATTTCTGTTTTCTCTCTTCCTCAGGTTCAGATCCCAGTGTTAAAAAGGCCAACGCATCCAGGGAGTGTATCAGGCACTTTTTCCCAAAACGGAAGTGTTTTGTCTTTGACTGGCCAGTAAATGATAAGCAACTCCTAGCCCATATTGATGAAGTTTTAGAAAGTCAACTGGATCCCACATTCAAGGAACAATCGAATACTTTCTGTTCATATATTTTTACCCATGCAAGAACCAAGATCCTCAGGGAAGGGGTAAAGGTCACTGGGAAGTGTGAGTCTACTTTTTCAAAATCACATTTCTTTGTGGACTGATATAAATCAAACATTCATTTATATGTTCTTTAGTAGTTTCATTTTATAAAGAAGTATGTAATTCTACATTTTCATACTCCAGATATAAGTATGTATGTGTTTCAGAAATTATCTGTCATCATGGGATTAGTAAATTCCTTTCTAAAATCACTTGCAACTGATACCTGGGGTTCCTACATTTAAAAAGATCCCCAGCATTGATGATAGAAGTCAATAAATGATCAAATACTTCTCAGAGGAAGTCTTATACCACAAGCTTTCTTTTCAAGGAGACTATTTAGAAGTGAGTTAAACAAATATTAGTTTCTGACTCCCTGAAAATCCATCAAAATGTTAGGAGTTAGGAACAAATATTATTTAAATTATTCTACTAATCTGTTTACCTGTGTAGTCAGTATCGTTCTCTTAATTTGTGCTATTATGAGACAATTTTTCTGAGACACCTCCAATTGTGTTGGATGAAGGTAGGTATTTGACATTTTCCTAAAGTTATGGCTCAAAAAAAAAAATGTAAAAATGAAAGTGATGAGAGTAGAAGTTGAGATGTGTGAGTGTGTGTGTGGTTTTAGAACCGTAATTTCAAAACCTTGAATCTCACTGAGTGAAAAACTGATGTTTTCATGTTTCTTATTTTATTCAGGTCTGGGGACTCTGGTTGTGACCTATGTAGATGCCATCAACAGTGGAGGAGTTCCTTGTTTGGAGAATGCAGTGACAACTGTGGCCCAGCTGGAGAACTCAGCAGCCGTGCAGAAGGCAGCTGACCACTACAGTAAACAGATGGCCCAGCGACTGAGCCTCCCCACAGACACGCTCCAGGAGCTGCTGGAGGTGCACGCAGCCTGTGAGAGGGAAGCCACTGCAGTATTCATGAAGCGCTCTTTCAAGGATGAAAATCAGGACTTCCAGAAGAAGCTCCTGGTACTGTGTTTAGCATTTGTCCTTTCCAATTCATGCCCTTCTGGGATGACGTCTGGAATTGTATATACTCATCCCATAGTGTATCTCCTATTCAGGATAAAATTGCCCAGATACTCATGGGAGAGAGAATCCTAAAGGACCATATATCCTTTTTCTTTCAACCTTGGGGAATTTGTTCACAATCCCACAGATCTGTCAAGCATTCATTTCTCCTTTAGTGAATTGTGGCATTATTTCAAAACTCTCTTAACTCAGTATTGAGATGGTTGCTCTTGATTTCCCTGGGCAGACTCTCTCAACAAAGATTGTTCTTTATATTTACTTTCTTTTTTGTCTTATTGCTTTTGTTGAAGTCCTTTACATATACTTTCTTTTTTATTTGTCTTATTGCTTTTGTTGAAGATAGAACCACAGGATGTTAGAGTTACTAGTAATAAAAAAGAAACAAAGTGAAAGTTGCACAGTTGTCTCCAACTCTTTGCCCTGCTCCTCTGTCCATGGTTTTCTCCAGGCAAGAGTACTGGAGTGGGTTGCCATTTCCTTCTCTAGGGGATCTTCCCGACACAGGGATCAAACCCAGGTCTTCTTCATGCAGGCAGATTCTTTACCAACTTGAGCCACTAGGGAAGAGATTATTCAAAAGTGGGATTTCACAAAAGAAGAAACTGAATTTCAGGGAGATTAAGAAACTTCTGTATAGTCTTACAGAGGTTTCAGAGTTGGGAGAAAATCCTCTGTATTTTGGCTACATTGCTTGTGTTGCTCCACTAGAATGGTTTTCTCATTAGGACCTCCTTAGACCAATTCTATTAGATTTCTTGAAAATTTATCTCCTCTGTTCCATGCTTCTGGTGACATCTCTACATTTACCTTGTAGGAAATCATAAAGAATAAGAAGGAAGGTTTTTTGCAGCAGAATGAAGAGGCATCTGCTAAATACTGCCAGACTAAACTTGATCAAATTTCGAAGACCCTAAAGGAAAGTATTTCAGCAGGGAGTTTCTCTGTTCCTGGAGGGCACAAACTCTACAGGAAAGCAATGGAAAGGTTACAGTGTGACTATTTCCGTGTGCCCAGGAAAGGAGTGAAGGTGAGGAACAAGGGGAGCATGGGGAGCCTACAGAATAGAGTCCAGGGAGTCTCCTGAAAATCTGAGAGCAAAACACCATGTGTGGATAATGAGAGAGCATGGGGATATCATGACAGCTCAGGGCCTTGTTGTGCAGTTGCTCAGTCATGGCTGAATCTGCGACACTGTAGACTGCAGCACGTCAGGCTTCCCTGTCTTTCACCATCTCTGGGAGTTTGTTCAAATTCCTGTCCATTGAGTCGGTGATGCCATCCAACCATTTCATTCTCTGTCATCCCCTTCTCCTGCCTTCAACTGTTCTCAGCATCAGGGTCTTTTCTACTGAGTAGGCTCTTCACATCAGGGAGCCAAATTATTGGAGCTTTGGCTTCAGCATCAGTCCTTCCAGTGAATATTTAGGGTTGATTTCCCTTAGGATTGACTGATTTGATTGCTGTCCAAGGGACTCTCAAAAGTCTTCTCCAGAACTGTAGTTTGAAGGCATCAATTCTTTGGTGCTCAGCCATTTTTATTGTCCAACTCTCACATCCATACATGACTACTAGAAAAACCATAGCTTTGGCTATATAGACCTTTGTCAGCAGTGTCTCTGTTTTTTAACATGCTGTCTAGGTTTTTCATTGCTTTTCTTCCAAGGAGCAAGTATCTTTTAAATCATGGCTGAAGTTACCATCTGCAGTGATTTTGGAGACCAAGAAAATAGTCTGTCACTGTTTCCATTGTTTCCCCACCTATTTGCCATGAAGTGATGGGACTGGATGCCCTGATCTTAGTGTTTTGAATGTTGAGTTTTAAGGCAAATTTTTCACTTTCTTCTTTCACCTTCATCAAGAGGTTTTTAAAATTCTTCACATTCTGCCATAAAAGGTTGGTGTCATCTACATATCTGAGGTTATTGATATTTCTCCCTGCAATCTTGATTCCAGCTTGTTTTTCAGCCAGCCAGGCATTTTGCATGATGTACTCTGCATAGAAGTTAAATAAGCAGGGTGATAATATACAGTCTTGATGTACTCCTTTCTCAATTTTGAACCAGTCTGTTGTTCCATGTCCAGTTCTAACTGTTGCTTCTTGACCTGCATACAGGTTTCACAGGAGGCAGGTAAGGTATCTGATATTCCCATCTCTTTAAGAACTTTCCACAGTTTTTTGTGACCCACATAGTCAAAAGCTTTAGCATAGTCAATGAAGAGAAGTAGATGTTTTTCTAGAATTCTCTTGATTATTCTATAATCCAACACATGTCGGCAATTTGATCTCTGGTTCCTCTGCCTTTTCTAAGTCTAGCTTGAAAACCTGAAAGTTCTTGGTTTGCGTACTGTTGAAACTTATTTTGAAGGATTTTGAGCATGACCTTGCTAGCATGTGAAATGAGTGCAATTGTGTGGTACTTTGAACAGTCTTTGGCATTTCCCTTTGGAATTGTAATGAAAACTGGCCTTTTCCAGTCCTGTGGCCATGCTGAATTTTCCAAATTAGCTGGCATTTTGAGTGCAGCACTTTCATAGCATCAGCTTTTCATATTTGAAATAGCTCAGCTGGAATTCCAATACCTCCACTAGCTTTGTTTGTAGAGATGCTTCCTGAGATCCACTTAACCTCATACTCCAGGATGTCTGGCTCTAGGTGAGTGATCATACCATCATGGTTTTCTGGTTCATTAAGATCTTTTTTGTATAGTTCTTCTGTGTATTCTTGCCACCTCTTCTTAATATCTTCTGTTAGGTCCTTACCATTTCTGTCCTTAATTGTGCCTACCTTTGCATGAAATGTTCCCTTGGTATCTCTCATTTTCTTGAAGAAATCTTTAGTCTTTCCATTCTATTGTTTTCCTCTATTTCTTTGCACTAAGGCTTTCTTATCTCTCCTTGCTATTCTCTGAAACTCTGCATTCAGATGGATATATCTTTCCTTTTCTCCTTTGCCTTTGGCTTAATTTCTCTTGTTTTCTCAGCTATTTGTAAGGCTTCCTCAGACAACCATTTTGCCTATTTGCATTTCTTCTTCTTGGGGATGGTTTGGATCACCATCTCCTGTACAATGTCACGATCCTCTGTCCATAGATCTTCAAGAACTCTATCAGATCTAATCCTTTGAATCTATTCATAACTTCCACTATAATCATAAGGGATTTGATTTAGGTCATTTATGAATGGTCTATTGGCTTTTCCTACTTTCTTCAATTGAAGTTTAAATTTTGCAATAAGGAGTTCATGATCTGAGCCACAGTCAGCTCCCAGTCTTGTTTTTACTGACTGTACAGAGCTTCTCCATCTTTGGCTACAAAGAATATAATCAATCTGATTTCACTATTGACCATTTGGTAGTGTTGGTCCATGTGCAGAGTCTTCTTTTGTGTTGTTGAAAAAGGGTATTTGCTATGAACCTTGCATTCTCTTGACAAAATTCTGTTAGCCTTTGTCCTGTTTCATTTTGTATTCCAAGGCAAAATTTGCCTGTTACTCTAGGTATCTCTTGACTTCCTACTTTTGCAATCCAGTCCCCTATGATGAAAAGGATATCTTCTTTTGGTGTTAGTTCTAGATAGTCTTGTAGGTCTTCACAGAACCGTTCAATTTCAGCTCCTTTGGCATTATTGTTTGGGGGCACAGATTTGGATTATTGTGGTATTGAATGGTTTGCCTTGGAAACAAACTCATATCATTCTGTTGTTTTTGAGATTTCTCCTAAGTACTGCATTTTGGACTCTTGTTTACTATGAGGGCTACTCCATTGCCACATGTTATTTATGCTCAAGGAGAAATGTCCACTCCCCAAAAATGAGTATCAATTTCTAATATCCATCAGAGAACAGAAGTCATTCATTTTCTTTATCCAATAACATGGCATTACAGCGCCACATGCTGAGGATTTATGATGCAAAGTCAGAATCCTTATACTCAAGGCTGATCAAAGCGGACAGAAGTCAAATAAATAGACCCTCAAATATGGAAAGATAACACTTATGAACCTGTGATCTTGGGCTGCACTGGTAGTGATAATAAACATAATAATAATACAAAGAATATATATAAAACTGCTATTGCCTATAGGCATAATGTTAAGCTTTTTCTCTGAAAATTTAAACTTAATCCTCCTAAAGTTGTTCTGAAGGATCTAGTCTTATTATCCACATTCTCTATATGTGAACTAGGAAGCACAAACTGCTTAAATAAGTTGCCTAAGGTTACACACTAGCAAGTAGCAGGAGACAATAGCAGCATAAATTAGAATCTGACAATCACATTGGACATATGGTTTAGGAAAATTTCCTGGAAAAGAAGGGGGATATAAGTTGAAATATTTGTGCATGTTGTTTAGGTTGAGATGTTATCCAAAGGGAAGAGCCCCAGGTAAACATGCAAATATATGAGATTGTGAGTTTGTACAACTGCAGTTAATTCTGATTGCTTGATACCTGGGGCAGATGAAAGAAAATAGCACTGGGCGGGGGACTGAAAGGAGCCATGCAGAGTCTCTGGTGACACTCAGAAGCTTGAGTGCTTTGTAAGAGGCTCCTGGAAGATTGTAAGCAGAAAGTGAAAATGACACAGAAGGACTCTTTTGTACAGAACAAGTCTCCTTGGTAGAAATCTAAAGTGCTTTGGTTTTTCTTAATTCCTTAGACAAACGAGGTCCTCGAGAACTTCCTTCAGTCTCAGGTGGCAATCGAGAAATCCATCCTGCAGTCAGATAAAGCCCTCACTGACACGGCAAAGGCCATAGCAGGTATGGGGCTTGTATCTTAGCAGGGTGGGGATGCTCATTCAATGCCCTTTGACAGAGCAAATAAAGATCTTTCCAAAATAATGAGCTTCCACTTCTGTGGAATACACACTGCTAAATCTGAAAATAACAGAGTTGTGGTTGGACATCAGCCAGATGGTCAAGGCCTTTCCCATCATATTCTCAAACCTGCTCCTGATGTGTGGCTCCAGGTGAATTCTGAGATTTCCCACTCTCTTTTCAAATTTGATTTGGTTTCTAATCGCAAGAAAGTCGAGTTTGAGTCTAACCTGTTACTTGCTTCTCTTTCTGAAACCTTTGTTGGGCAGAGGAGCGAGCCATGAAGGAGGCAGCTGAGAGAGAACGCGAATTGCTAAGACAGAAACAACACGAGCAGCAGCAGCAGATGGAAGCTCAAGAGAGAAGCCTCAGGGAAAACATAGCCCAGCTGAGACGGAAGCTGGAGAGAGAAAGAGAAAACTTTGAGAAAGAGCAGGAAAGGCTGCTGAAACACAGGCTAAAGGTAAGTCTGGCATGGCCTCACTAGTTCCTGACAGACACTGAGCTGACACATCAGGAAGGAATGGCTAAAAGTTAAAGCAAAAAAAAAAAAGCACTACTGGCATCACCACATTTGCTTCAATCAAAGTTTTGAATCCTGGCTTTTCAAAAGACCTCTGAATTTTGCTCCACACTGAGACCCTGGAGAGGCTATGGTGACTTTGGTTCCTCTAAGTACTTAAAGAATATAAATGTCATCTCCAAGGTTTTAGGTGCTATGTAGTTGTGATTCTAGGATGATCTCATGGAGCTCACATTATTCAGGGTTTCATGGATTATCAAACAACAATTCCATCCAGATGTTTTTAGTATTAGCAGCAACTTGGTACTTTGCTAAGATCACTGTCAATGATCAGGAACCTTACAAGTACAAAGACTCTAATTTGGATCTATGTTGACCTAAAACTATCTGATAGGTTCAGACATAAAAATGTGGCGAGGTTACATCTTCTAAACTTGCTGTAGTTGTTTCCAGGTGTGAATAGCTTGCCTGCATTACTACACAGCTTGTGTGGGAGGTGTATTTCTTTCCCATCTAGACATGTTTATGTGCAATTTCTTCATCAGCTTACAAGTTCCCATATTTCCACAATATAAGTGACCATGCCATCCCAAATGAAACTGATAATTTGTGCAAGTGGACTAATAGTTCTCTCCGATGATGCTGTGAAAGTGCTGCACTCAATATGCCAAAAAATTTGGAAAAAAGCATTGGCCACAGGACTGGAAAAGGTCAGTTTTCATTCCAATCCCAAAGAAAGGCAATGCCAAAGAATGCTCAAACTACCACACAGTTGCACTCATCTCACACGCTAGTAAAGTAATGCTCAAAATTCTCCAAGCCAGACCTCAGCAATACGTGAACCGTGAACTTCCTGATGTTCAAGCTGGTTTTAGAAGCAGAGGAACCAGAGATCAAATTGCCAACATCCGCTGGATCATCGAAAAAGCAAGAGAGTTCCAGAAAAACATCTATTTCTGCTTCATTGACTATGCCAAAGCCTTTGACTGTGTGGATCACAATAAACTGTGGAAAATTCTGAAAGAGATGGGAATACCAGACCACCTGACCTGCCTCTTGAGAAATCTGTATGCAGGTCAGGAAGCAACAGTTAGAACTGGACATGGAACAACAGACTGGTTCCAAATAGGAAAAGGACTGCGTCAAGGCTGTATATTGTCACCTTGCTTATCTAACTTATATGCAGAGTACATCATGAGAAACGCTGGACTGGAAAAAACACAAGGTGGAATCAGGATTGCCGGGAGAAATATCAATAACCTCAGATATGCAGATGACACCACCCTTATGGCAGAAAGTGAAGAGGATCTAAAAAGCCTCTTGATGAAAGTGAAAGAGGAGAGTGAAGAAAATGGAATCAAGATTGCTGGGAGAAATATCAATAATCTCACATATGCAGATGATACCACCCTTATGGCAGAAAGTGAAAAAGAGCTAAAGAGCCTCTTGAAAGTAAAAGAGGAGAGTGAAAAAGTTAGCTTAAAGCTCAATATTCAGAAAACTAAGATCATGGCATCCGGTCCCATCACTTTATGGGAAATAGATGGGGAAACAGTGGAAACAGTGGCTGATTTTATTTTTTGAAGCTCCAAAATCACTGCAGATGTTATGACCAACCTAAACAGCATATTAAAAAGCAGACATTACTTTGCCAACAAAGGTCTGTCTAGTCAAGGCTATGGTTTTTCCAGTGGTCATGTATGGATGTGAGAGTTGGACTGTAAAGAAAGTTGAGAGAGGAAGAATTGATACTTTTGAACTGTGGCGTTGGAGAAGACTCTTGAGAGTCCCTTGGACTGCAAGGAAATCCAACCAGTCCATCCTAAAGGAGATCAATCCTGGGTGTTCATTGGAAGGACTGATGTTGAAGCTGAAACTCCAATACTTTGGCCCTACCTGATGCAAAGAACTAACTCATTCGAAAAGACCCTGATGCTGGGAAAGATTGAGGGCAGGAGGAGAAGGGGATAACAGAGGATGAGATAGTTGGATAGCATCACCGACTCGACGGACATGAGTTTAGGTAAACTCCGGGATTTGGTGATGGACAGGGAGGCCTGGAGTGCTGCAGTCCATGGGGTCACAGAGAGTCGCACATTACTGAGCAACTGAACGGAACTAAAAGGACTTCCCTGATGGCTCTGTAGGTAAAGAATCTGCCTGCAACATAGGAGACACAGGGTGTGCAGGTTTGATCCCTGGGTGGGGAAAATCCCCTGGAGGAGAAAAATGGCACCCCACTCCAGTATTCTTGCCTGGAAAATCCCATGGATAGAGGAGCCTGGTAGGCTACAGTCCATGGGGCCGCAAAGAGCTGGACACGACTGAGCGACTTCACTCACTCATGCTCTTCTAAATATCTTCTTTTATCAAGTAGCTAAAATGTCTCCTTTTATGAAGTAGTTGATATTTGACAGAAGTAAAAAATGCAGACCAGTGACCACCCCTCAAGTATTTTTTGGAAATTTTACTGACACATGAGATTTCAAAATCTGGAACCCCACTGGACTGGATGACCTTGAAGGGCATGCCAACTATAAGGGGATCTTCCCGACCCAGGGGTCAAACCTGGGTCTCCCACATTGGAGGCAGACGCTTTAACCTCTGAGCCACCAGGGAAGCCCATAGGGAAACCATACGTCAGTGCAAAATGATGCATTGTCTAGAGGAAGATCTACAAATTTTTTATGTAAAAGACATGATAGTAAATATTTTAGATTTTGTGGATGACAACTACTTAACTCTGCCTTGTGGTGGCAAAGCAGCTACAGACAAGAGAAAGGAGTAAATGTGTCTGTGTGTCAATAAAGCTTTATTTACAAAAGCAGGTGGTGGAACTGGATTCGACCCACAAGCTGTGGTTTACTGATTGTAGTCATAAATGTCTTATTAAATTGACTAGATTATCTGAATCTAACAGAGCTATTTTACAATTCTATAAATTATAAATAGCTAACTGGGATGTAAATTAATTCTTGATTATCTATGTTCAAATGACCCTTTCCCACTGCATTAGTGAGGGCTAGGATAACAAAGTACCATAAACTGGGTGGCTTACACAAGGGAAATTTATCTCAGTTCTGAAAGCTAGAAGTCTTAGATCAAGGTGTCATTGGGGTTGGTTTCTTTTGAGGCCTCTGTCCTTGCTTGACTTGTAAATGGCCACCTTCTCCTTCTGGCTCAGGGCTCTCCTTCTATGTGGGTCTGTGTCCTAATTTCTTCTCCTTATAAGGACAACAGTCATATTGGATTAAGGCACCCTGATGACCTCATTTTAACTTGATTGCCTTTTTAAAGACCTTATCTCCAAATAACAGTCACAGTTCGAGGTACCTCGGGGTTAGGACTTAAACATTTGGGGAGATAAAACTCAGTTTATAACACTCCTGAAGCTAATTTTATGTCCATTTGCTCATTCATTTCAACATTTCTTTACCGCATATAAATCTGTGGGTTTTATTACTTCTTGAACTGGTTGTAAGGCCAGTTTCCTCCTTGAAGAGTTAAAGTCTAACGTGTTCATTTTTATTTCTGTATGACAGTCATCATTTTAACACTCCCCCTCTATTTTTTGAGGATTATCCATTAACACAATGCAGAATGTCACAATGCCATTGAGGAACCTGGGGCATACTTTGAAAATTCCACTTCCATAAGCGAAAGTTCTCAAGAGCCCTCTCTCTTTTTGTCCTCTTACGAAACACACAGCAGAGAGCAGAACCCCTAGACAGAGGGCTGGTGGGAGCAGTGGTGAGCCCAGAAAGCTGCTAGCATTTCCCAGAAAGTCTGGTTGAGGTGCAGGGGGCCAGCTGACTATTCCATATTTTTAAGCCTATTCTCTTCATCCCGGCTCTCCCATCTGCATGGCCAGCTGTCAGGCACATTCCTGCCGTGCCTGCTGTTCCTACATGCAGTAGGGGAAGCTTTCAGGAAAGAGAAGCAGGGAGGAGAGAGCCAGGGGCCACAGGAATCAAAGACAGCTTCACAAGTTCACCTGCTCTTAGGGCGGGGTGCTGAGCCTGAGGCCACAGGGCAGACATGCATTCCAGAGGCACACCCAGAGGTGGGCCGCATTTCAGAGTCCCTGGACTAAAGATTCCCCTCCAAAGTGTGCCAGTTCAAATGCAGGATGTCCTGTTACATTTGAATTTTAGTAAACAATTAATTAGTGGTTTTGCTAGTATAAGTATATCCCAAATGTTGTATGGGACATACTTATACTAAAAANACATGCATTCCAGAGGCACGCCCAGAGGTGGGCCGCATTTCAGAGTCCCTGGACTAAAGATTCCCCTCCAAAGTGTGCCAGTTCAAATGCAGGATGTCCTGTTACATTTGAATTTTAGTAAACAATTAATTAGTGGTTTTGCTAGTATAAGTATATCCCAAATGTTGTATGGGACATACTTATACTAAAAAGTCTCAAATAAATAAATATTTTTTAAAAGTCTCTTGTCTGAAAGTGTACAGAATCGACTGAGGATAGTCACTGGCCAGGAAAACTCCCAGCACAGCACCTGACACACAGGCCTCCACCTGGGTTGCTCAGACTTGTGGTTTCCCTCCTCCTACACAGCTGCTGTGGATTTTTTTTTTTTTTTTTTNATCGACTGAGGATAGTCACTGGCCAGGAAAACTCCCAGCACAGCACCTGACACACAGGCCTCAACCTGGGTTGCTCAGACTTGTGGTTTCCCTCCTCCTACACAGCTGCTGTGGATTTTTTTTTTTTTTTTTTGACAAGCCCACATGCATGCTTTAACTATCTCTAACTCTATCTCTAACTCACCTAAGGAGTTGGCCAGGCAGCATTACCAGCCTTGCCAATAATAATAACACAACAAAAACTCCTATTTTGAGCATCTACAATGTGCCAGGCAGTGCACTTAGCGCTTTTTGGGTATTATTCTCAGTGCTCACAGTCGCCCAGTGAAGCTGGTATTATCTGCATTTTATTGAGGAAGCAGGAAAGTTCCAGAATTTAACGGACTTATCCAAGTACAGAGTAAGTGCTGAGTAAACCCAGGTCTACCTGATAGCTCTTGTCTTTGTGGTCCCAGGTAGGAGCTGCCCCTGTTCTACTCCCTGAAACATCTCCCCTGGGGCTCAGAGCAGAGTCAATGGACCAAGCCCAAGGAGGAAATAATTTTTTAAAAGATGTATTTTATGGGTTCTAAATGGACTAAGAAGTTGGGGCGGGGGGAGAACTAGGCCTCAGGTGAGTGGGGCAGCTGGAGCACAATGTTCAGATCATTTGAACAGCACTCTCTCTCAGGATCACGCCAGTAGGTGCAGCCTGGAAACCTGCACAAAACCGAAATGAGTGCCTCCGTCACAAAACGGAAGAGGGTACCTCAGTCAGTTCCGTACCTTAGAGCTTTTCTTCTGCCAGCCCTAACTCTGGGCCTGTGGCCTAGCCAGCTCAGGTGCAGAAACACAGAAAAATGCTTTTGAAACATTTCTTGATTTCTTTGCATCTTCCGAAACAATCATTTACATTTATTCACACAACAAATTCTAGTTTAGGACTTACCATGTGCTAGGCCTGTTGAAGGAGACAGGAATACTACCTAGGATAGACCATACTTGTCCTGAATTTGGCTGGATATCTCTGTTAGGCAGTATCAATCAATCATATTTTTCCTCCTCCTCTTGTCACCCTTTTGGGCTTCCCTGGTGGCTTAGAGGATAAAGCATCTGCCTTCAAAGCAGGAGACGTGGGTTTGATCCCTGGGTTGGGAAGATCCCCTGGAGAAGGAAATGGCAATCCACCCCAGTATTCTTGCCTGGAGAATCCCATGGACAGAGGAGCCTGGCGGGCTACAGTCCACAGGGTTGCAAAGAGTCGGACACGACTGAGCGACTTCACACTTGTCACCCTTTAGTGGATGTCAAGGACCCAGAGGCACATGCCCAGGAGGCAGGTAGCTAAGAACAGAAATTCACTTTCCCCTTTCTTTCCTCTTCAAAAAATTTCTTGCAAGGACTTCCCTGGTGGTCCAGTAGTTACGAACCCAGGCTTCCACTGCAGGAGGTGTACGTTCAGTTTCCAAGATGCCACAGGCTGCTCTGCATGGCCAAAAAATAAACTCTTTTTGGTAATCAATAAATTAAAAACATTTCTCCCAGGTTTATGCTTTAAAATCCTTCTTACAAAGCTGTGAAGTTAAGACTTGTAAACTCCTCATTACATCTCCCCTAAAGTGGAAAGTTACAGGCAGACCAAAAGACAGATCCAGATCAGATCTTGGTGAATGTTGTTTTAACAAATGCCAGCGGAATGAAGGGGCAAAGCCCGCCCTGGCACATGTCATAACTGGTAACAAGGCAGACAATGGTGAGACCGCAGCTCAGCCAAACAAACATGCGGATGCCCTTGTCTGCACCTCGCTTCCCAGGGAGCGGGGTGCCCTCCGGCCCTTGCCTCTGCTTGGCTGTGTTCTGGGCCAGGCTCATAAAAACAGCACAGCAGATACCACAGGGCAGAACTGGGTCCAGACATGTAGGGTTTTCATGACTATGATTACTTTACAACTTTATCGGCCACATTTCCTGTTGAGTGTTGAATCAATTCTAAGTCACTTAAGATTCCCATGCAGTTTGTAGACCTGCTGGCCACCTTGCCTCTCCCTCCTGCAGAGCATTTTGGGGCAATTTGTCACTCACTGTGCCCTACCTTGCTGTATGTATGAGGCACAGAACGGAAGAGAAATAAATCCATTCATTTGATTTGGGAACAAACGGATGTCAAGGACCCAGAGGCACATGCCCAGGAGGCAGGTAGCTAAGAACAGAAATTCACTTTCCCCTCTTCCTTTCCTCTTCAAAAAATTTCTTGCAAGGACTTCCCTGGTGGTCCAGTGGTTACGAACCCAGGCTTCCACCGCAGGAGGTGTGCGTTCAGTTTCCAAGATGCCACAGGCTGCTCTGCATGGCCAAAAAATAAACTCTTTTTTTAAATCAATAAATTAAAAACATTTCTCCCAGGTTTATGCTTTAAAGTCCTTCTTACAAAGCTGTGAAGTTAAGACTTGTAAACTCCTCATTACATCTCCCCTAAAGTGGAAAGTTACAGGCAGACCAAAAGACAGATCCAGATCAGATCTTGGTGAATGTTGTTTTAACAAATGCCAGCGGAATGAAGGGGCAAAGCCTGCCCTGGCACATGTCATAACTGGTAACAAGGCAGACAATGGTGAGACCGCAGCTCAACCAAACAAACATGCGGATGCCCTTGTCTGCACCTCGCTTCCCAGGGAGCGGGGTGCCCTCCGGCCCTTGCCTCTGCTTGGCTGTGTTCTGGGCCAGGCTCATAAAAACAGCACAGCAGATACCACAGGGCAGAACTGGGCCCAGACATGTGGGGTTTTCATGACTATGATTACTTTACAACTTTATCGGCCACATTTCCTGTTGAGTGTTTAATCAGTTCTAAGTCACTTAAGATTCCCATGCAGTTTGTAGACCTGCTGGCCACCTTGCCTCTCCCTCCTGCAGAGCATTTTGGGGCAATTTGTCACTCACTGTGCCCTACCTTGCTGTATGTATGGGGTGCAGAACGGAAGAGAAATAAATCCGTTCATTTGATTTGGGAACAGGTATTTAAGAAGATGGCCAAAACCATTCACTGGATTCTGAATTCTCTGTGACATACTGACATGCTCTATCTGCTCACATCTCCCACCCCTGCCTTTCTTTGACAAAAAGATAGCTCAGCTCATTCACCTCAGATGTTACATTAAGTTAGAATTTTCTCTTTTGTTAAGATTTATTTATTATGTATTTAGTCATTTATCTCTGGCTGCGCTTGGGTTTTCAATGCTGTGAGTGGGTTTTCTCTAGTTGTGGCAAGAGGGGGGCTCCTCTTGGTTGCAGTCCACGGGTTTCTCATTGCAGTGGCTTCTCTTGTTGTGAAGCACCAGCTCTAGGGAGCTCAGGCTTCAGTAGTTGCCACTTGCAGGCTCTAGAGCGTGAGCTCAGTAGTCGTGGCACACCGGCTTAGTTGCGCCTCAGCATGTGGGATCTTAATTCCTGGACTAGGGATCAAACCCACGTCTCCTGCATTGGCCAGGCAGATTCTTAACCACTGGACCACCAGAGAAGCCCAAGTTGGTGACCATCTTGCCAGTGACTATAAGTCACTATAAAAGTGACTATGAGCCAGCTTCCCTTCATATAAGGAAGAAGCAGGGACAATGGGAAAGACTAAAAGCAAAATGCAGGACTGCCCTGGTGGTCCAGTGGTTAAGAATCCATCTTCCAATGCAGGGGACAGTGGTTTGATCCCTGGTTAGGGAACTAAGATCCCACCTGCTCTGGGGCAGCTAAAAACCCATGTGTCACAACCAGAGAAAGCCCATGCACTGCAATGAAGACCCAACACAGCTGAAAAAGCACAATGCAATTCCAAATCAAAGCTTACTTCTAATCATACCCCTGCCTGCCCCAAGTACTGACTCAGGGAGATTGTGAGCACATGGAAGATTTCCATTGGAAAAAAATCCAGAGAGAAATTGTTTGACTCTGTTTTGGAAGACATGGACTATTAAAATATTGTGTCATGAGGCCGTGTCTGCACTGGCCCTGCAGCATGCTTACCTCTTCCCATCTCTAAGGTCTGGGTGACCTCACTTCTGTAGCTTGGATTAGATCACAGTGGGTGTGTCTGCATCATAAAAATTGGCAAATCCTACAAAGCAGATTTATTTTTTTCTGAGGAGTGAGTTTTTAAGCATTTACCAGCTCTTCGCTGACTTGTCCCTGGCATATACCATGTCTAGTTAAGGTATGACTCTGCCTGGGACCCCACAAGTTCTGACCCAAGCTTTGCTTCTATTTGCAAGGGGTAGGGCAAGGCTGTAGAGGAGAAATTAGAGTCACAAGCCACTGCCCAGGGGAGATACTCACCAGGAGCTGAGAAATGGCAAGGAAAACTGGATGTGAGGCTTTGAATATCTGAAAGATGACACTAAGAGAATGTGAAGGAAGGGAAATCACTAAAACCAGAAAGGAAAGGAAGGCAGGGAGAGGAAAATGGGCCAAGTGGTCTGTAAGTTCACTACAAAAATTCTATATAATGTCCTGAGGTGTCCCATGGAATCATCACTCCACATGGAGGACTCATGAAAATTGTGTTGAAGCTAATGTGGGCATGAGGTTTGACGGAAGTTACTTCATGTTAATGGAATCTGCCACCTCTTCCATACACACTTCCATGAGTGAGTGAGTGAAGTCATTCAGTCATGTCCAACTCTTTGCGACCCCATGGACTGAAGCCTACCACACTCCTCCATCCATGGGATTTTCCAGGCAAGAGTACTGGAGTGGGTTGCCAAATGAGGTTTGACGGAAGTTACTTCATGTTAATGAAATCTGCCACCTCTTCCATACACACTTCCATGAGTGAGTGAGTGAAGTCATTCAGTCATGTCCAACTCTTTGCGACCCCATGGACTGAAGCCTACCACACTCCTCCATCCATGGGATTTTCCAGGCAAGAGTACTGGAGTGGGTTGCCAATTCCTTCTCTAGAGGATCTTCCCGACCCAGGTCTCCTGCATTGTAGGTCGATGCTCTATCAACTGAGCCACCAGGGAAATCACACACTTCCATACACATGTTTAAATCAAACATGACTCTTTCATCTACAGAAATATAAAACACACAGAGTTAAAAGCGTCCCCGACAGGTTCCCAAGAAAGACATCCTTCTGCTAGGCATTCTGGTCCTTCAGGCACAAATCACCAGAGCAAGCATCAGCCACAGACCTAAGCCATAGACCCTAAAACCACAATTTCGAGCAGCGGAGCTGTCACTGAGAAAATATTAAAACTCCCTCCTGCCTAGTAAGTTCCCCCTTCTGAAACATTTGAGATTGAAGGATCAGGCATTAGGGTATGTGGTAGGCTGATTAATAGCCCCTAAACACAGTCAGGTCCTAATTCCCAGTAAATGTTAACCTTATATGGCAAAAGAATCTTTGCAGGTATGATTAATTTAAGAATCTCAAAGGACTTCTCTGGTGGTTTAGCAGTTAAGACTTAAAATGCAGGGGACTTAGGTTCAATTCCTGGTTGGGGAAGTAAGATCCCACATGCTGAGGAGCAGCTAAGACCATGTACCCACAACTAGAGAGTCCCTGTGCCACAGCAGGAACTCCTGCATGACGCAGTGAAGACTCCACGTGTCACAGCTAAGACTTGTTGCAGCCACATAAAGAAATGTGTTGTTTTTTTTTTTTTTAAATGAATATTGAGTCTGCCTGTGGCTGTTGGGTTCCATTCCAGAGCTCCAGTAGTTCCAGCACCAAGTGAATGGCTGACTGAGGGCTTTCAGTTTCAGATCTTGGAGACAAAGTGAAAACAAAACAAAACTAATGTTGAGAAATGAGGATAATCCTGAATTAACAATCACATCCCTCCTTCTAAGAGGGATGCAGAAGGAGTCAGTCAGAGAAGACTGTGGGATATATGGAAGCAGATGCTGTTGGTACAGTTAACCCATGTTAAGACAGAGGAAGGGGCCATCAGCCAAGGAATATAGGAAGCCACCAGAAGTTGAAGAAAGCAAAGAAATGGACTCCCCTTGGATTCTCAAGAAGCAACCAGCCCAACCAACACCGCGACTTTTAGCCCAGTGAAACAGATTTTGGATTTTTGGCCTCCAGAGCTGTAAATGAATAAATTTGTGTTAAGTCACCAAGTTTGTGGTAATTTGTTACAGCAGACATAGGAAACTAATACAAGGTCAGATGTATTTTTTTCTGGTCTTGGAATTAGAGAATATTCTGAGGCTTTAGGAGAATTAGGAAAATACAAAGGTCAATTGTTCTGCAAAGAAACAACTATGAACTGCATCAGTAGCAAACCATGTCCCCTATTCTCCAATCCTGACCTGGACCTTACCCCAGGGGAGGGCAGGGTTGGTTTTTTTTTTTTAAGACTTTTTGGGAGGAAGGACATGAGAGGAAAAGAAAGGCAGCCTACCCAACAGCCATCTTTCCTCCTTCCTTGCACACAGATGCCAAATATTGCTCAGGGAAGCTGCATACCTTTACCTAGAAGATGAATCTTGATTGGTCTAAGCCCAGCATCCCTTTTACCTATAATTGGTTTAGGCATGATCATGTGACCTCTCCCTGGCCAATGAGAAGTAAGCAAATGCCTCTTGAGATGTTTTTTTGGACAGATTTTTTTGGTCCTTGTTCTGAATAAAAAGAACCACAGGAAAAAGAAACCCTGTTGTCCTCTTCTTTTTTTTAATGTTTAAGTGATAAGGGGACAATGATGCTTTGCCCTGAGGTGGCCATCTTGAGACCATAGGGTAGGAACGTGAGGATAAGAGCTAACACATGAAGAGGCAGAGTGGCAAGATGGAAAGGCCTGGATTTTTTTTTTTTGGCTGTTTTCCAGGCCCTTGGCAGTAACAGCACAGGGTCCAAACTTCTGGACCACCAGGGAATTCCCAGAGCCTAGGTTCTTGATGATACTACTGAGTTGTCAAACCTACCACCCTCAGACTTCTGAAGAAGATAGTAGACTTAAGGTTTAGATTTGCACTGATAGTAGAAGTTCTGATTACTTGCTGCCAAACATACTTAAAGAATAAAAAAAAGAAGGAAAGAAGGAAGAAGAAAAGCCAGGGAGATACACAGCATGCCTTTACAGAAGGAGCTGTCAGAAAACAAATGCGCGGAAACAGAGAATGGAGGAGTGGTTACCAGAGAGGAAGTGGCAGGAGGTGGGGAGGAAGGTGAAGTGGGCAAATGGGATCAACTGGATGGTGACAGATGGACAGTAAATTTTTGGTAGTGAGCTTGCTGTAGGCTATCCAGAAGTAGAAATATAACGTTGTACACATGAAACTTGTATAATGTTATAAACCAATATAACTTCAATCAAAATTAAATGCAAAAATTCACCAGTAAGTGTTCAGGTTGATGAAGTTTGTATTAGATAGATGCGTGTGTAACCACCACTGCAATAAATATATTGAACTTGTGAATCACCCTGAAAAAAACAGACTCTCAGTTCTGCAGCTGTTGCTAGAACTTCCAAAGTGAGTCCCCAAAGTGGGCTGAAGACACCCTGTGGGGGCCTGAGGCACCCAGCACACCTTTGGCTGTAGAACTACATCTGCTCTCTCTTTGCTCACCAAAAGCCCTTTCCAAACCCTGGGACTAGTTATCCAAGAGCAGACAAAGTGCTGCCAGCACCAAAACCATGAGAAAAGCATGCGATGGAAAAATCAGAGTCATCACAGGAAAAAACTGTGATAAACTTACACAATTTCATATCCTACTTCAGAATTGGAGTGTTTTGGATTTGAATTATATATAGTCAGAGGCACTTTTTTTTTTTAACCACACCACATAGCTTATGGGAATTCTCTGACCAGGGATTGAACCTGGGACCCAGCATGAAAGTGCCAAGTCCTAACCACTGGATTGTCAGGGAATTTCCCAGGGGTGCAATATTTCTGATGCTCAGAATCTCAAGCAGTAGAATCACTGAGGGATTCATTGCACTGAACCTTGAATCCTGATTATGTTACTTGCTAGTCATATGATCTTGGGTTTTTGTTTTTTGGGTTTTTTTTTGCCTTTTTCCCCCATCTCTAAAATAGGGTAATGATGCTAGTACTAGCACCCACCTCTGAGAGTTGTTGTGAGGCTTCAGTTCAGTTCAGTTCAGTCGCAATCAGAGAAATGCAAATCAAGACCACAATGAGATACCACTTCACACCAGTCAGACTGGCTGCGATCCAAAAGTCTGCAAGCAATAAATGCTGGAGAGGGTGTGGAGAAAAGGGAACCCTTTTACACTGTTGGTGGGAATGCAAACTAGTACAGCCACTATGGAGAACAGTGTGGAGATTCCTTAAGAAATTGCAAATAGAACTGCCTTATGACCCAGCAATCCTGATTTTAGAAATAAGAAATATGTGATCTGTGCAGGATCGAGCCTCCTCCCTTTACTGCCCTGCTATTATTCTGTTTTGGAGTTTTAGTCAATAGAGAATAAAGACCCTATTGCTTTACCCTAAAAGGGCTCATCTGCCTCTTGAGTCACATAAATCATTGTGAATATTTTGAGGTGAAAGGAAAGGCAACCCACTCCGGTATTCTTGCCTGGAGAATCCCATGAACAGAGGAGCCTAAAGGACTACCGTCCGTGAGGTTGCTAAGAGTCAGACACTATTGAGTGACTAATGTTTGAGGTGAAGGAAATTAAAACTATAATATCAAAATCTATGGCAATCAGCTAAAGCAATGCTTAAGGGAAAATTTCTAATAAGTGCCTATATTAGAAAAGAAGAAAGGTCTCAAACCAATACTCTTAGCTTCCCCCTTACAAAACTAGTAAATAAAAATAAAATAAATCTGAGTATGCAGAATGAAGGAAATAACAAAGATGAGAACATAAATAAATTTAAAAGAAAGAAACAATAAAGAAAATCAAAGAAACCTAAAACTGGTTCTTGGGGAAAAAATTAATAAAACAGATGAACATCCAGAAAAATTGGAAAAATATGACCTAAATTAGCAAAATGAGAAATGAAAGATGCACTATTACTCAGACTTTGCAGACATCAAAATATACCAAGGGGAATGAACTAATTCTTTCAAAAACAAAAGAATATAACCACAACTCATTAAAAATGAGATCAAAAACCAGAATAGCCTTATGTGTAGAAATGAGTTGAATTTGTCACATAAAATCCCCTGTGAGAGCCTGCCAATCTACTTTCCAGGAGGTCTGTACCGCTTAGTCTCACTGGTTCTGGGTACAGTGTATACTCACACTCCTCCCTAGGAGTAGCTGCTTTCATGTGTGTTTGCTTCCTTTTCTTTAAACTTTTTTTTAAAATTGAATAAAAGGTACTTTAAATTCAGTAGTGCTTGACAATTTTCAAAAGTGTTTTCTGTTTTTCTTTCCCCCCTGACCCCTTCACCTATCTGCATGGAGTTTTCACAACCTCCCTAAGGGCAGTAGCCCGATTTACCAATTCTGTGCACATTCAGGTTTCTGCTCTGTAGTGTGAGTCTTCAGTCACTCAGTCGTGTCAACTCTTTGCGACCCCATGAACCATAGCCTGCCAGGTTTCTCTGTGCATGGGATTTTTCAGGCAAGAATAATGGAATAGGTTGCTCTTTAGTGAAGAATGGGAGAAAATTCCTGATGGAGATTTTTGCCCTTCCTCAAGGACTGCTGGTCTCCCTTGCAAGTCTGCACTGAACCACAGTGAAGATTGCTGGACTCTTTCCAAGATTTTTAGTGTCTTTAGAGGGTTTGTAGAGAAAGTTTTCAAGAAGTTAACGGATTCTTCCACTTTTCTGCAACATTGGAGGCTACATACTCTCGACCTGCTCACACTCAGTCTTCACCTGTGTGTCAGATTTCATATGCTCAGCTCTTCTGGGCTCGGTCTTTCTTCTCTCTCTCTGCAGGCACCATCTTCCTTTAGATTTTGGGTCATTTCATTATTCTGTAAGTTCAGATTCCCAAGGAGTTAAAAGCATTGAGAAAGTTAATCCGCTTCCATAATTCTATATTCTGGAGCAAAAATATTAGACTGAACCTCTTTCTTTAATTAGCAATTTTTTAGATCTTTCTGTATCTGTGAACATGAATCTTTTTATTTTGCTGTACTATAGAGTGTTTCTTAATATATATATTTACAGCTTGTAATGTAATCAATTCCTAGTCGATGCTCACAAATTTTAAATTTTTAGGTCAAGCATAGCATTTATAGAAGTCTCTGAAATATATCTATGTGATTATTTCAATAGGATAATCATATGCAACTTGAAGTGGTAGTACGAATAACTGAATTATCTTTCTATAGCACAAGTCTAATCATGTGTTTCTCACATTGCAGCCTTTTGATTTTTTTCTCCATAGTTAAATCAAAATAACTTTATCATTTACCAAGCCTACCTTTCTAGCATTTCAATCCTATTCTACCTACAGTTTTACCCTTTCAGGAATATAAAATAATTCAATGTGTGTTTTATTTGTTTTTTTTTTTTAATTCTCATAGCAAGAGCTCTTCAAACCTATACTGTAATATAATTTTAATCTCACAGGGATTTTCTCATAGGAATTTGATTGTGCAATATGTTTATTGTTTTTATTATGGATAAATATAAGAAATGAGTAAATGAAAAATCAGTTCAATATTTTGTTGTACTGCTATTAAAGACATGTCCATTACATTGTTTGAAAAAACATTTACATAATTAATTTCTTTTTACATTTAGAGCCAGTAAAAGTGTGTTTTCCCTTTCCTTATGAGTTCACTTACTTCCTTTTATTAGATAATGGAAATATGATAGCAGCATTTGATTACTAGAAACCTTAATTAAATTTCATGTTCCAAGTTACAAAGGCAGCCTAATTTTATTGGTAACTTTTTCTATACAATTTTGATCAATTATAATAGTCAAAGTACTATGGCACTTCCCCGATGGCTCAGAAGATAAAGAATACACCTGCAACGCAGGAGACACAGGAAACATGGGTTCAATCACTAAATCTGGAAGATCCTATGGAGAAGAAATGGCAACCCACTCCAGTATTCTAGTCTGGGAAATCCCCTGGATAGAAGAGCCTGGCAGGCTACAGTCCATGGGGTGAAAAGAGTCAAAGACTGAACACATGTTGATTATAATACATATAAGAGAAAAATAATTTCTCTTGTGCTACTAACTTACAGTAATTGGAGGAGTGGGCAGGGGAAATTGGCTAAAATTTCAAGCAGTGGAAAACAACATAATGCAAAGAGTTTAAGAAAATGGATTACTATGACCTGGAAGAGATTCAGGAGCTTCCATGTTTCGTAGTATAAATATTAAGGAGAGGTTCAGTCAGTTCAGTTCAGTCCCTCAGTTGAGTCCAACTCTTTGCGACCCCATGAAATGCAGCATGCCAGGCCTCCCTGTCCATCACCAACTCCCAGAGTTCACTCAGACTCATGTCCATCGAGTTGGTGATGCCATCCAGCCATCTCATCCTCTGTCGTCCCCTTCTCCTCCTGCCCCCAATCCCTCCCAGCATCAGAGTCTTTTCCAATGAGTCAACTCTTCTCATGAGGTGACCAAAGTACTGGAGTTTCAGCTTTAGCATCATTCCTTCCAAAGAACACCCAGGACTGATCTCCTTTAGAATGGACTGGTTGGATCTCCTTGCAGTCCAAGAGACACTCAAGAGTCTTCTCCAACACCACAGTTCAAAAGCATCAATTCTTCGGCGCTCAGCCTTCTTCACAGTCCAACTCTCACATCCATACATGACCACTGGAAAAACCACAGCCTTGACTAGAATGACCTTTGTTGGTGAAGTAATGTCTCTGCTTTTGAATATACTATCTAGGTTGGTCATAACTTTTCTTCCAAGGAGTAAGCGTCTTTTAATTTAATAGCTGCAATCACCATCTGCAGTGATTTTAGAGCCCCCCAAAATAAAGTCTGACACTATTTCCACTGTTTCCCCATATATTTCCCATGAAGTGATGGGACCAGATGCCATGATCTTCGTTTTCTGAATGTTGAGTTTTAAGCCAACTTTTTCACTCTCCTCTTTCACTTTCATCAAGAGGCTTTTTAGTTCCTCTTCACTTTCTGCCATAAGGGTGATGTCATCTACATATCTGATGTTATTGATATTTCCCCTGGCAATCTTGATTCCGGCTTGTGTTTCTTCCAACCCAGCATTTCTTATGATGTACTCTGCATAAGGAGAAGTTAGGGTTAGGAATGGGACTTCCCTGGTGGCTCAGATAGTAAACGATTCACCTGCAATTCCAGAGACTTGAGTTTTATCCCTGGTTTGGGAAGACCCCTTGGCAAAGAAAATGGCAATCCACTCCAGTATTCTTGCCTGGAGAATCCCAATGACAGATAAACCTGGCAAGCTACCATCCATGGAATCTCAAAGAGTTGGACATGACTGAGCGAATAACACACTAGGGTTAGGAATAAGAAGCATGAAGTTATAAGCATCTGCAGGCATGTTAGAAGAACAGGGAGAAAACTTTTCATTCTCATAAATAGTACGTTTAATAAAATATAATTTGGCTTTGGATAAAATTGACATAAATTATTTGTGTTAATAAAACTTTTAAAATCAAGATTTTATAGAGCCAAATGCTGTGAATTGTCAGAGTGCTGGGTTAAAAATGATTAGTAAGGCAATGCAAAGGTGGTTGTAGAATATTTCTCTACCAATGATTATGAAAGACCAAAGGAAAAAGGACAAAACACGGATACAAGGTTTCATTTTAAATACATGCAATTCATTTAAATTGGAGATATCTTACTGAAGACAATAAGAAAAAGCAAGATGCTCTCTACTTCCACAAAGCCTTCTTAAAATTATTGAATACAAATTATTACTTGAAACAAATTTTAAAATTAATAAAGGTACACATGTAACCTCTGAATCTAAACAATCTGCTGCTGCTACTGCTGCTAAGTCACTTCAGTCGTGTCCGACTCTGTGTGACCCCATAAACGGCAGCCCACCAGGCTCCCCCATCCCTGGGATTCTCCAGGCAAGAATACTGGAGTGGGTTGCCATTTCCTTCTCCAACGCATGAAAGAGAAAAGTGAAAGTGAAGTCGCTCAGTCTGTCCGACTGTTAGCGACCCCATGGACTGCAGCCCACCAGGCTACTCCGTCCATTAGATTTTCCAGGCAAGAGTACTGGGGTGGGGTGCCATTGCCTTCCCTGCTAAACAATCTAGAAACATAAATATATTTCCTCCTTTAGTTTCTAGAATGAATATGTTTCATATGTGAAAAATAATTTGTGAATCAAATAGTAAATGTGTTAAATCAGAACCTCACTTAATCAAGTATGTAGATCATAGGTTAATTAAGAAACAGATTCCTTAAGGCCACTTGCAGATCGCATTTAAGAGAGTGCTCTGTAGCCTCAAAGGCAAAGACAGTGAGGGCGCATAGAATTCAACTCTCCAGAACATATCACTTCGGCATGTAAATTGTTTAAAGCTGAGGACAATCAGTGCCCAGCAGAATCAGGAAAACTTCTACCTCCACCCTAGCTGACTAGAAGAATTTCAATGAGAGGCCTAGCCCAGAGAGAGAACTATTACCAGAGGTAACTTTATTATCTGAAAGAATTAACTGCAAGGCTGAGAAAATGTCTAATTAACAAATATCTGATCCTCTTCCAGTCCTTGAGTTGCCCTCTTTCCCTTCCAAACTCCAAGTCCCTCTCCCATTCTGTAGCTCAGGGTGGCACGCAATCCATAGTTGTCTGTTTGCCCTCAACTCTTGTGTTTTTACAGAGGCTTCCCTGGTGACTCAGACAGTAAAGAATCTGCCTGCAATGTGGGAGACTTGGATTTACTTTGTGGGTCAGGAAGATCCCCTGGAGAAAGGAATGGCTACCCACTCCAGTATTCTTGCCTGGAAAATCCCATAGACAGAGGAGCCTGGTGGGCTGTTATAGTGCATGGGGTTGAAAAAGTTGGACATGACTGAGTAGCTATTTAGCTTTCGCATGAGTATGAATTTCATTTTTCTCCTGTTAATCTGCTGTTAAGCTAATTCAATAGTGATAATCTGTTCAATCGTGTCCAACTCTGTGCGACCCCTTAGACGGCAGCCCACCAGGCTCCCCCGTCCCTGGGATTCTCCAGGCAAGAACACTGGAGTGGGTCGCCATTTCCTTCTCCAATGCATGAAAGTGAAAAGTGAAAGTGAAGTCGCTCAGTCGTGTCCGACCCTCTGCGACCCCATGGACTGCAGCCTTCCAGGTTCTTCGTCCATGGGATTTTCCAGGCAAGAGTACTGGAGTGGGGTGCCATTGCCTTCTCCTGTTAATCTGATTTTGTCAATTTAATTATTCAGCCCACCAAAGAACCTTAAGGGCTTCCCTAGTGGCTCAGACAGTAAAGAATCTGCCTACAGTGCAGTATACTTGGGTTCAGTCTCTGGGTCAGGAAGATCCCCTAGAGCAGGAAATGGTAACCCGCTCCAGTATTCTTGCCTGCAGAATTCCATGGACAGTGGAACCTGGTGGGCTACAGTAAATGAGATCACAAATAGTTGGACATGACTGAGTGACTGACATGGACAGAGAGAACCTCAAAGGCAAGAAAAAAATAATTTTTCCCTCTATAACAACACAGTGCTTTTATTGATTGGTTGATTGTTCGCTCGCTCCAAGAAAAAGTATGAGAAAATGTATGACTGTGAATTAGGGGATAGATGTTAGGCCTGAGAACCTCAGAATGAGACATCTTGAAGTTTTCTCTTAGGCAGTAGTAACTGAGAGGATGTTCAACAGAAGTTAGACATAGGAGATTGAATATATTTACATCTTTTTTTTATTTATTAGTAGACTAGATAGGTAAAAGGGTCATTCTTAAGGTCATAGTTTAGAGAAAAGCTAGTAATGGTCTAAGTTTGGGAAGGTGCATAAGAAAAACAAATGAAGGCATATTTGCCATAAATATGTCATGAATGAGAAGCAAATTAATCAACATAAGATCTAGTTTCTAATAGAAAATCAAGATATGCAAAAAATATTCTCTTTCTGTGCAATAATTATCTGTAAGTGAATAATAGCTGCCTCCTTTATAATGGCAAAATGAATGTTATTTGGCTATCATGTTCACTACTATTAGTACACCAGAATTTTTCAATCATTTTTATTATTTTACTTCAATTGCACTAGTTTTCTTGTTCTTTTTGATGTATGACCTTGTTGGCCCTGGTTTAAAGTTATCACTGTGGATGATTTAAAAAAAAAAATCACCTTTGCATCAAAATAACATAATCTGTTCCATATGTTCAACACGGAACTAACAAAGTACTTTAAAATAAATAGTCTATGGTACACAAATGTGCATTTTGTAAATGGGACACATATAGATTTTCTTAATTATATCAACTCTTCACTAACTAGATTCTACATAATGGATTAAAATCAACATGTCTGCAGTGCCACTTTGGAACAGGTGCTGAGCTAAATCCCAGTCCACAGATGTATAATATAAATACTCTGAGTGATGGTTTGTGGAAGAAAAGAGCTCATGCAAACAAAATATAAGGACTGAGAGAGTAACATTGTGGGCCCTCATTTGGGAAGGCAGCTCCTTATGCGTAAATGAGCATATGATTTGGGGCAGGAATTTAGGTGAGGATGTTCAAAAGGCAAAGCTTCATACAGAAAGGGATACTTGTGCTGGTGGGTAGTGGTTTAGTCACTAAGTTATATCCTACTGTTATTACCCCATGTACTGTAGCCTGGCCTCTGTCCATGGGATTTCACAAGGAAACTGGAGTGGATTGCCATTTCCTTCTCCAGGGGATCTTCCTGACTCAGGGATCAAATCCAGGTCTCCTGCATTGCAGGTGGTCTCCTTACCGACTAAGCCACCAGGGAAGCCTTAGGTGAGGATGCTCAAAAAACAAGGCTTCACAGAGAAAGAGGTACTTGAGCTACATTCAAACACTGTACTTTTCTTAGAACAGTTCTGTACAGTTCTTAGAACATAAGAACGTAAGAAAGAGCGATTTGGTCAAAGAGAACACTAGTGTTCACTTATGCGTTGATGTTAAACCCACAATGATAAGATGGCTATGGTGATATTTATGCCTGACACAAAATAAGATCATTGAAAAGTACAATTATCAATTTGAAAACTGAAATTTATTTACTCTTTGTAATAGCAACAGCTCTGGTTTTAATGACTATTTCCCCTGAATATTATTTTTATGATTCTAATGAATTTACCTGATCATTTCAAAGATTCTTCAAACCTACTTGCTTAAGTAGCATTTTAAAAAGAATAAGTAGTAAATGTTAAATATAAGCCAGATATCTTACTCTCTTTTTCTATGTTTCTTAGTAAAAAATCAATATTGTCTTGCCTCTCTTCAGAAATTGTGTTTTAACTGTGTTACGTAAATAACAGTTATTTTAATTTTTAATGAGATTCTTAGTTAAAATAGAAGACATGGTAAGAGAGAAAGAAAGCATTTTATAGCATTTTAAAATCTATTTTACCTTCATCTATATTTTGAGTGTTAATACAAGCTTTAGTTCTGCAAAGCAATACATTTTAGAGACACTGTCTCCCCAGTTTTCTTGTTTTCAAGTGAGGTACAGGAAAGAAAACTCAAAACTAAAGCATCTTTTACTAATTTTTTGAACTGTTACTTCTTCATTTTTGTTATATTGAAATTCATTAAAGTGATTCTGCTAGAGGGTTTGGCAGAGCTAACATCAGGCTTTAATTTATCAGGGTAAGTTTTGTAAGGAATTTTTCTGTTCTTTGGCTAAGAGTTGATATTTTCTGTATGATTAAAAGTTAATGTGCTTTAGTTTGGAATGGTAACTATTGAACATATTGTGTGAAAACAGATTTATGCCTTAAAATGTTTCAAATGGAAAAATTGGTTGTGTTATTCTTCTTCTCTTAATGTTTTTATTCTGTTTTTTTCTTTAGTACTTCCTCCAGCTCTCTCTTGAGACATAAATACTTAAATTGGGTAAATTCAATTACCCTTTAATGCCTCTTTTGTTTTTTAAAAAACTAATTAGAATTTATTGAGTTAAAAACTGTTAGTGGTTTCAAAATATATTAGAACTGTGGAATGTAAAACACTGTTAGATACATAAACGTTGTGACTTTGAATCTATATATGCATATGTTATTCATTGAAGCAAATATGTTTATATTGAGTGGTAAATATATATGTAAGTAATGGAAAGATTAACTGAAGTGAATTTAAGAATGGAAGTAGGATAAAAAGTCTAGGCAGAATTAGTATTGGAATAATAAGTTCTATTTATCAATTTATAACATTTGTTGAACTATTTGTATATGTGAGCTATAGCACCAGAGTCTGGGAATACAATCAGGCATAGTACTTGTACTCATAGAGCATAATATTCAGTGGAAGAGACAGTACAAAAAGTATTTTAGGCAACTGGCTCCTCTCTGGTTTTATAACAGAAGCATGAAAGCTCTGTTTTCTTCTTCAGGGAACAGATCCATGGAAATGCCTACAAAAACAACAAGAACCAAGGCCAGCCTGGAAATGTTTTAAAAAGTAGGCATCTGTGACACATAAAATAATATTAAATCTCTCCCTGTCCCATGAGCCCAGATGTGTAAAATACTAAGTCTTAGCTCTGGTGGTTTTTTTTTTAATATATTTGAAGTTATCTTCTATGGAAATAAATATATATTATTAACTTGCTTATTAATGTATCATAATTATAATTTTTGATAGATATAGAACATAAATGTTTAGAGAATGATTAAACTATATAAAAAGAGAGAAACCTAATCTAGGTTGAGGTGATAATGAAGGTTTCTGAAGAAGCGACATTCAAAACCAATATAGTACTGTAAAGTAAAATAAAGTAAAAATAAAAATAAAAAAAATAAAGTAAATCTTACAGAATGTAGAGAAATTTGCTTTGTACTCAATAGGAAGGAAAATATGTTAAGAGGAAACTAGCCTAGGAGAAGATCATGAGTGAAATGCAATATTATGCCTTCAGAGGAGCTAATAGAAGACCGTGGATCATATTGATAGAAGGAGAAAGGATTGAAGAAATAAGCAGAAGAGAAATGGCAGGCCAGTGTGTGTATGTGTGTGTGTTCGTGTGTGTGTATGTAAACATTTGCATATATTTAAAAATAGTAAAAGGAACCTGCTGAAAAACTTTAGGCGCTGGTGAGAGATGATCACATTTACATTGTTTGAGGAATGGATTAGGAGGATTTGGAATAGATGTGAGCACACTAGAAAGGAAGTCAAAGCTGTGGATGATCATTTCTTCACCTGAAGAGAAGTAGGTGGATTTGAAAAATATATTTAGAAAGTAAAAGTGATATATTTTGATGGTGACTCCATATAGGAGGCAAAGGAAGGCCACTGTCAAGGATTTTGCTCCTAATAAAATAAAAGGCAGATTTTTAAAAATTATAATCTAAGGGGAAAAGTCCTATTGTAAACTTTGTCTAACACAGGCATATCTCACTTTGACAAAAAAAATAAATAAATAAGCCTCAAAATCAAAACTAGGAAATGGTTCTCAGTTCCTATAATGTATATTAGTTGTGATTAGAAAGTGATCTGGATATGTGGCATAGTCATAAAAGTGAGTAAACTATTTCAAAAAAAATGTAAGAACTATAGAAAAAAAATTTAATGGGCACACACATATACATATATTTCCTTTAGATTCTCTGCTAACAAATACATTTTTACCCAATTTATTGAAGTGGCTTTTTAGCACAAACAAAACAAATCAAAGATACAGCAGCCAGTTATAAAGAATTTTCTACTGCATCTTTAACAAAATGACATAAAGGGATTTTACAATACCCTCTAGTTTAGTCAGCTTCCTTCAGGCCTGTGTCATATTATCACGTCCAATGCCTTATTCATTTTTTCATACCCAGTGCCTTACGTACTCCTGGCCATATACACTGGGACTGTCGACTGAGGTCTGTGTGAATCTGAAATAACTTGCCTAAGGTTACAATGATGATGAGAAAAACAAAGAAAAATAAAAACAAGATTTTTGCCTCCTTTCTCTTAGAGTGATATTCTTTCTGCTGGGCTTCAGTTCAGTTCAGTTCAGTCACTCAGTTGTGTCTGACTCTTTGTGACCCCATGAATCACTGCATGCCAGGCCTCCCTGTCCATCACTAACTCCCGGAGTTCACTCAGATTCACATCCATCGAGTCAGTGATGCAATCCAGCCATCTCATCCTCTGTCGTCCCCTTTTCCTCCTGCTCCAATCCCTCCCAGCATCAGACTCTTTTCCAATGAATTAACTCTTCACCTGAGGTGGCCAAAATACTGGAGCTTCAGCTTTTGCATCAGTCCTTCCAAAGAAATCCCAGGGCTGATCTCCTTCAGAATGGACTGGTTGGATCTCCTTGCAGTCCAAGGGACTCTCAAGAGTCTTCACCAACACCACAGTTCAAAAGCATCAATTCTTCGGCACTCAGCCTTCTTCACAGTCCAACTCTTACATCCATACATGATCACAGGAAAAACCATAGCCTTGACTAGACAGACCTTAGTCGGCAAAGTAATGTCTCTGCTTTTGAATATACTATCTAGGTTGGTCAGAACTTTTCTTCCAAGGAGTAAGTGTCTTTTAATTTAAGGGCTGCAGTCACCATCTGCAGTGACTTTGGAGCCCAAAAAAGTAAAGTCTGACACTGTTTCCACTGTTTCCCCATCTATTTCCCATGAAGTGATGAGACCAGATGCCATGATCTTCGTTTTCTGAATGTTGAGTTTTAAGCTAACTTTTTCGCTCTCCTCTTTCACTTTCATCAAGAGGCTTTTTAGCTCCTCTTCACTTTCTGCCATAAGGGTGGTGTCATCTGCATATCTGAGGTTATTGATATTTCTCCCGGCAATCTTGATTCCAGCTTGTGTTTCTTCCAGTCCAGCGTTTCTCATGATGTACTCTGCATATAAGTTAAATAAGCAGGGTGACAATATACAGCCTC
>SJYX01007588.1:494439-549489 GCA_006410675.1 Oreotragus oreotragus
CATCCTTGTCTTGTTCCTGACTTTAGGGGAAATGCTTTCAATTTTTCACCATTGAGGATAATGTTTGCTGTGGGTTTGTCATATATAGCTTTTATTATGTTGAGGTATGTTCCTTCTATTCCTGCTTTCTGGAGAGTTTTTATCATAAATGGATGTTGAATTTTATCAAAGGCCTTCTCTGCATCTATTGAGATAATCATATGGCATTTATTTTTCAATTCGTTAATGTGGTGAATTACATTGATTGATTTGCGCATATTGAAGAATCCTTGCATCCCTGGGATAAAGCCCACTTGGTCATGGTGTATGATCTTTTTAATGTGTTGTTGGATTCTGATTGCTATTATTTTGTTGAGGATTTTTGCATCTATGTTCATCAGTGATATTGGCCTGTAATTTTCTTTTTTTATGGCATCTTTGTCGGGTTTTGGTATTAGGGTGATGGTGGCCTCACAGAACGAGTTTGGAAGTTGACCTTCCTCTGCAATTTTCTGGAAGAGTTTAAGTAGGATAGGTGTTAGCTTTTGCTTTAATAAAAATAATCTAAGATTATACTTTTTTTTTTCATTTTCTACAACCCCCATGATAGCTTGTTTGAATAATTAATTACCATCATGATGAAACATTTTTTTCTTCCCTATGTTTAATTAGAAGTATTGCAGCAAATTATGATGGTTTTACCTTTGTCATGACTTTCATATATTAGGAAAACATGGTCAACATGGTTCTTATAATCAAGTTTAGTATACTTGAAAACAAGTATCAATTATCCTCCTAACCTTCTATTTCCTAATCTAACTATATCTATTACTACTGTTCAGTACTTTTCCATAGAATCACTTAAAAAAAAAAGTTCTTAAAAACTTTTTTATTCCTGTTGAAATGGAAAAAGCATTACTGAGATAAATACAAAATGTATTAGAAACATTTGCTTTTCTAGAAAGTTAGAAAATTTAAAGAAAATGTTATATCACATTTCTTCCTAGAATATATAAATTATAGGAAAATGTTCATAGAAAGCAAAGAAAAATCTGTCATCCACCAAGTGTCTGTTATGCTGAAGACTCTATTCTAAATCATGAGAGTGGAAGTAAATTTTAGATGTACTGTTGCTTTAAAAGTATTTGCATTTTGATTATCATGATATGGCAGAAAGAGATAAAAATAAATTAAAATTTAAAAAATAAACAAAGATAGAATAAAATGAAAGGAAAGAGGGAAGGAAATAGAAAAGGAAGAAAAAATGCTTTCAAGGTAACATAAACTTCTCACCAAATCAATAACCTTTGCAGAAGTGTTAAGACAGTTCAGAGTAAAGACTTTTCCTACAGGGAGATTATTAAAATTTTTGCCTGTTTGTTTTGTTTTAGGTTATTTATTCATTTGTAAGGCTTTTTTGGGGGGAAGCAGTTTTAAGTTTGCACCAAAATTGAGGAGAAAATGAAGAATTATCCCATAAACTCCCTGCATAGCTTATTATCAACATTCCTCACCAGAACGACATTTGTAACAACTGATGAACTAACACTGACAAATCATAATCACCCAAAGTCCGTAGTGTATATTAGCATCTACTTTGTACAATCAGTGGGTTTGGACAAATCTACAATGTCATAGGCCATCATCATTGTATCATAGGGTATATTTTCACTGTCATCAAAATCCTCTATACCCCACCTATTCAACCTTCTGCACCTTAACCCTTGACAACCTATATAAAATATATATATTTTTTTACCATGCCAAGAATGTTACTTTACCCAGAATGTCACAATTTTAGAATCATATGTGTGTAATCATTTCATTTTGGTCTCTGATTATTTTTATGGAGAAAAGTATTTTATTCAATTACATATTGTTCTAGTTATTTAAAATTGATCAGTTTGGTGAGGATTCTTTAATTAATTTCTCACTGACCTCTTGCCAATGCCACTTTCCTTCCTATCCACACTGTGTTCTGCCTACATGAGCCCTTCTTCTCATTTAAGCACAAGAAATTTAGTCCCTCTGTATATGGTCTTATACATGTCTAGAATCCATCTGTTTAGAGCCTCAAAATACTCCCTCATTCTGTTTTTTTCTTTATTGTCACATTCTCCAGCCAATCCAGATCAAGGACATTCACTGAGCTGTTCTCCGTCACTATAGTTTGATGTCTACAAGAATTCCATATAATAGAATCAAGTAGTAAGTAATATTTTGAGGCTAGTTTCTTTCCTCAGCCTTTAAGATTCATCCAAATTTTGATTAGTATCACACATTCCTTTTTATTCATGAGTAGTGTTCCATTGCTACGGTTTGGATGTCATTTACCTTCTCAAGGATATTTGAGTTCTTTCCAGATTTTGTCAAATGTGAATAGAATTACTGTAAACATTTGTGTACACATTTTTGTGTTAACAAAATTATTTACTTTTCTAGCATAAATATCCAAATGTGGGGTACCTGGATCATATAGAAGCCATATATTTAAATGTATAATACACTGCTAAACAATTTTTCAGAGTAGATGTATCATTTTGCATTCCCACTAATAATGTATGAGATTTAATTTGCTCTGCACTGTTACTGGTATTTGGTCTTGTCAGATGCTTTTATTTTAGCTACTCTGATATGTATCCAGCTATATCTCATTGTCGTTGTAATTTCTGTTTCTTTAAACATTGATAATGTTGAACATCTTGCATGTACTCACTTGACATCTTATATCTTCTTTGGTAAAGAGTCTAAGTGTTGTGTGTGTGTGTGTGTGTGTGTGTGTGTGTGTATTAGGCAGCTTATTTCCTAATGTTTTGAGATACATTTTAATGTATTTCATGGGGCTTCCCTGGTGGCTCAGAGGGTAAAGAATCTGCTCACAATGTGGAAGACCTGGGTTCAATCCCTGGGTCAAGAAGATCCCTTGGAGAAAGGAATGACAGCTACTCCTGTATTCTTGCCTAGGACATTTCCTGGACAGAAGAGCCTGGTGGGCTACAGCCCATGGGGTCACAAAGAGTCTGACATGACTGACAGACTAACATTTTCATTTTTTATATATTCCATATAAGTCCTCTGTTGAATGTATGATTTGAAAAACGTTTCCTTCCAATGAATAGTGTTTTTCACTCTCTTAAAAGGTATTATGTTATTCTGTCTTTTTTTTTTTTTGGCTCTAGGTGAGTGACCACACCATCGTGATATCTGGGTCGTGAAGATCTTTTTTGTACAGTTTTTCTGTGTATTCTTGCCACCTCTTCTTAATATCTTCTGCTTCTGTTAGGTCCATACCATTTCTGTCCTTTATCGAGTCCATCTTTGCATGAAATGTTCCCTTGGTATCTCTAATTTTCTCGAAGAGATCTCTAGTCTTTCCCATTCTGTTGTTTTCCTCTCTTTCTTTGCATTGATAGCTGAGGAAGGCTTTCTTGTCTCTTCTTGCTATTCTTTGGAACTCTGCACTCAGATGCTTGTATCTTTCCTTTTCTCCATTGCTTTTCACTTCTCTTCTTTTCACAGCTATTTGTAAGGCCTTCCCAGACAGCCATTTTGCTTTTTTGCATTTCTTTTCCATGGGGATGGTCTTGATCCCTGTCACCTGTACAATGTCACAAACCTCCGTCCATAGTTCATCAAGCACTCTATCTATGAGATCTAGTCCCTTAAATCTATTTCTCACTTCCACTGTATAATCGTAAGGAATTTGATTTAGGTCATACCTGAATGGTCTAGTGGTTTTCCCTACTTTCTTCAATGTAAGTCTGAATTTGGCAATAAGGAGTTCATGATCTGAGCCACAGTCAGCTCCCAGTCTCGGTTTTGCTGACTGTATAGAGCTTTTCCATCTTTGATTAATTAGATATAATCTTGTACTGGATTATATATTATTTCTCCACTCCCTATTACAGGATTAATTACTGTTCTTCATAAACTGTCAGTTGCCCTAAAGAATGTGAGTTAAGCTGGCATCATATTTTAGTCTAATTGAATCTGATAACTTTGGTTGGAGATGCCTGTCCAATTCAACTGAAGTCTAACCACTCTCTCCTACCTCACCTTCCTCCTCTTTCTCTCTTGTCAAAACCTTTACCTACAGAATAACCCCAGATTTAATATCCCAATCATCATTGCTCACCAACAAAGGGCCCTCCACATATTCAATTCCATCCTTCTTAGAATAGGGTAGAAGGAGGAGAAGAGAGTTATATAAGCTAAAAATACATATCTTGCTGTATTTATGTGTATATTTTATGCATATATAACTCACAGTACAATTTATGATTATTGGGAATACTATACTATGAATCTATAGGACATAGAACAGTACCTGGAACTTAGAGATACTTAATTATCTAACAGATAAGTAGAGGTAAAGATTCATTCATTCAACAAACACTATTCTGGGAATTCCCTGGCAGTCCAGTATTTAGGATTGACCGGTTTGATCTCCTTGCAGTCCAAGGGACTCTCAAGAGTCTTTTCCAGCACCACAGTTCAAAAGCATCAATTCTTCAGCACTCAGCATTCTTTGTGGTACAACTCTCACATCCATACATGACTACTGGAAAATCCATAGCTTTGACTATATGGATCTTTATAGGTGAAGTGATATCTCTGCTTTTTAATATGATGACTAGGTTTGTCAGAACTTACACAGATATACCCAACTGAATGCAGAGTTCTAGAGAACTACAAGAAGAGATAAATAGGTCTTCTCAAATGAACAATGCCAAGAAATAAAGGAAAACAATAGAATGGGAAAGACTAGAGATCTCTTGGAGCTTCCCCGGTGACTCAGCAGTGAAGAATCTGCCTGCAATGCAGGAGCCACAGGAGACTCGGGTTTGATCCCTGGGTTGGGAAGATCCCTGGAGGAGGAAATGGCAACCCACTCCAGTATTGTCTCCTGGAGAATCCCATGGACAGAGAAACCTGGCAGGCTATAGTCCGTGGGGTTGCAAAGAGTTGGACGCAACTAAATCGACTTAGCACACATGCATGGAGAGATCTCTTCAAGAAAATTGGAGATATCAAGGATTTCATACAAGGAGATTTCAGGCAAGGATGGGCACAGTGAAGGACAGAAACAAGAAGGACCTAACAGAAGCAGAAGAAATTAAGATGAGGCAGGAATACACGAAAGAACTGTACGAAAAGGTCTTAATGACCCAAAAAACCATGATTGTGTGGTCACTCACCTAGAGACAGACACCTTGTAAACTCAAGTGGGCCTTAGGAAGCATTACTGAGAACAAAGCAGGTGGAGGTGGTAGAATTCCAGTAGTGCTGTATAAAGTCCTAAAAGATGATGCTATTAAAGTGCTACACTTAATATGTCAGCAAATTTGGAAAACTCAGCAGTGGCCACAGGACTGGAAAAGGTCAGTCTTCATTCCAATCCCAAAGAAGAGCAATGTCAAAGAAAGTTCAAACTCCCGTGCAATTGCACTCATTTCACATGCTAGTAAGGTTATGCTATAAATCCTTCAATCTTGGCTTTAGCAGTACTTGAACTGAGAAATTCCAGATGAACAAGATGGGTCTAGAAAAGGCAAAGGAACCAGAGATCAAATTGCCAACATTCTTTAGATCATAGAGAAAGCAAGGGAATTCCAGAAAAAAACATCTGCTTCATTGACCACACTAAAGCCTTTGACTGTGTGGATCACAACAATCAGTGGAAAATTCTTAAACAGGTGCGAATACCAGACCACCTGTCTCCTGAGAAACTTGTATGCAGGACAAGAAGCAACAGTTAGAACCGGACATGGAACAATACACTGGTTCAAAACTGGGAAAGGAGTATGTCAAGGCTGTATACTGTCACCCAGCTAATTTAACTTATGCGAAGTATGTATATATATATATATATATATATCATTCAAAATGCCGGGCTGTATAAATCACAAGCTGGAAGACTGCCGGGAGAAATACCTGTAACCTCAGATATGCAGGTAACACCACTCTTGTGGCAGAAAGCGAAGAGGAACTAAAGAGACTCCTAATGAGGGTCAAAGGGGAGAGTGACAGAGCTGGCTTAAAATTCCACATTTGAAAAGGAAGATCATGGCATTCGGTCCCATCACTTCATGGAAACTTGAAGGGGAAAGAGTGGAAGCAGTGACATTTTATTTTCTCGGGCTCCAAAATCACTGCGGACGGTGACTGCAGCCGTGAATTTAAAAGACGCTTGTTCCCTTGCTCTTGCTGCCCTCTAAATGATGCAGTGCCCTTGGGCTCAGCTCCCAGCTCTCTTTACTTCTCTACACTTAATGTAGTCCCTTGCTTTTTCAGGGAGGGAGAGGGTATTTGTTTTTGTTTGTTTGATCTTAGATAAGCCTCACAGCTTGAGGCACCACCCGAACCTGGGCCACAGTGGTGAAAGCACTGAAAACTAAGCACTAAGCCAGCAGGGAACTTCCATGGTCCCTTGTTTATAAATATCAACTGTAAGCAGATAACTTCCAAATGTCTCTGGACATTTATTAATATAAGTGCACATATATGTTTTTCTCTTGGACTCCAGATACATATATATACATATATACATATATACATATATATATATATATATATATATCTTGGCTGCCCTGATGGCTCAGATGGTAAAGAATCTGCCTACAATACAGGAAGCCTGGGTTTGATCCCTGGATCGGCAAGATTCCCTGGAGAATTGCCTGGAGAACTCCATGGAGGGCTACAGTCCATGGGGTTGCAGAGTCGGACACAACTGAGTGAACAACACTTTCACCTGCATACATATAAACACACACACACACACACATAATCTCCACCAGCCTACTCAACATCTCCACTCAGATATACAATAAAAACAGACAACTCAAACTTACCATGTTCAAGAATTCTACCCAAACACCTTCCCTCCCCTGTTAAAGGCACCACTATACACCCTCTTTCAAAAGCCGCAAATCTAGGGGCCAACCTTGATGTTTTTTCCCTTTCGATTGCATTCCCATATCCAATTCTTCAGCAAGTCTTTCTCATTCCACCTCCAAAATATAACTTGACAGACTACTTCCCCCACTTCTTCTACTACTCACCTAATCCAATGACAAACATTCCTTAGCTAGAATATGGCAATACCCTCCTAACTTGTCTCCCTGAAGCCTGTCTTGGGGTTTGTTCTCCATGAAGCAACTAGAATTTCTTTTAAGTAAATTAAATATGATTCTTTTTCTTACATCCCTTCACGAACTTTATATCACATTAAGAGCAAAACCCTCCAATATTAGTTTGTCCACCCCAACCTCCCCAGCAGTATCAACCAGGCTCTCCTGTGTCCACTTGATTTCAGCCATACCTTTTGCAGTTTCCCAAATAAGTCAAGTTCATGCCAGTCTCAAAGCAGTTCTACTTCCTATTCCCTCCCCCTGGAACCTTTTACCTCCTGCTTCCTCAAACTCAGTTCTTTACATTATTTAGACTTTTGCTTACCATATAGGGTTGGTTTTCACTGACTGTCCTACATAAATAAACTACATAGCCTTGTGTCTTTGCTCTGTCACTATTTATCCCATAACCCTAATTTGTTTATCTTTTAACACTTAATGCCTTCAGATTCTTTGATTATTTGATTTTTGTCCATCTTCCCAGTAGAATGTAAGTTCATGAGGCAGTGACCTTTTCTTGTTCAACATCATATCTTCACCTCAGATGTTCATCAAAGAGTACCTAACACTTAGTACGTATTCAGTAAATACCTGCTGAATGAATGAATGAATGATGAAGGAAGGAAAATAGTCTAGCAGGAGAAACAGACACTAAGCAAACTTCTAACTGATTATATGGTAAAAATTGTAGTAAGTACAAATTAATTTGGCAAAGAGTGGAGTGGAGTAGAGAAGAGGAAAGAGCAACAAATACCTGTTAATGGTTTTGCTGTGGTTTTGAAGAACACACATATATCCCTCTAGCGCCTCCCATAGCACCTGACATAAAATTAAACTCAGTTAAAATAATTTTTATTTTGGAATTTTGAATTTTTTTTTAATAAATAAGGACAGGTACTATAACATACTTTCCATTGCTGTTAGAAATCACATTAAGTATGTTATTTTAACTTCAGGAATATTGAAAATTGAAACCACCTCATTTTGGTATCCATTCTTTCTCTGTAAAATCTGGGCATGACCCACACAGTTAACAGGAACAATTTTTATTAACAATGCACACATTTATTCTGATCACCTCAACTTCCTTTAAGGAATATTAATTATCCTATTAACTAAAAGTAAAAAATAGACTTTACAGAGTAAAGTGGTACAATTAATTTTTGTACAAATTAATTTGTACCCAGAGTTAAGCCCTTTCTAGTTCAGACGGCTATACCCTTTTGGGATTGAACAACAATTATTTGCCCCTGGATAAACTTTGTGAACCACTAAAAACACTAATATATACAGGAACCTGTGGTGGTCTACTCCTGTTCAGCAGTACTCTGTGCTCAAATTTAATGTAGACCACAGTTCCCCAAGATTGGTAGAGCCATACCTCCAAGCATACGAAATAATTAAAAGCTCTCTAAAGAGGGAGCAATACTATGAAACTTTGGGCTTCAGTGTCTGGGATATCCGGGACAAGATTCCACTTCTACCTCTTACTAGCTGAATGATCTTGGGTGGATTTAACTAGCAAGCATTAGAACTCTCCGTCTGTACAATGGGGAAATACTGCTTAAGCAGTGAATGGTGCAAAGATACTAAGTGTTCAGTGAGGTTGGCACTACTCTTATCCTTATTTTAAAGATGAGGAAAGGGAGGCTTAAAACATTTAAGTAACTTTTCTAATGGGCATATAGAAACTAAGTGTAGAACTGAAATTTCAATTAAAAACCTGTAGCTGAGAGAACCATAATCCAAAAGGATACATGTACCCTAGTGTTCATTGCTGGAGGAGGAAATACCAACCCACTCCAATATTCTTGCCTGAAAAATCCCATGGACAAGAGGAGCCTGGCAGGCTAGAGTCCATGGAGTCACATTTACAGTAGCAAAGACATGAAAGCAACCTAAATGTTGTGGTACAAACATACAGTGGAATATTACTCAGCCATAAAAAAAGAATGAAATAACGCCATTTGCAGTGATATGGATGGACCTAGACATTATCATTATCGAGCTTCCCTAGTGGCTCAGATGGTAAAGCGTCTGCCTGCAATACAGGAGACCCAGGTTTGATCTGGGGGTTGGGAAGATCTCCTGGAGAAGGAAATGGTGACCCACTCCAGTATTCCTGCCTGGAGAATCCCAGGGNCCCTAGTGGCTCAGATGGTAAAGCGTCTGCCTGCAATACAGGAGACCCAGGTTTGATCTGGGGGTTGGGAAGATCTCCTGGAGAAGGAAATGGTGACCCACTCCAGTATTCCTGCCTGGAGAATCCCAGGGACGGAGGAGCCTGGTAGGCTACAGTCCAAAGGGTTGCAAAGAGTGGGACACGACTGAGCGACTTCACTTCACTTCAGACATTATCACACTAAGTGAAGTCAGAGAAAGACAAATGTCACATCACTCATATGTGGACATGGGTTAGTCACTCAGTCGTGTCCGGCTCTTTGGGACCCTATGGACTCTAGCCGACCAGGCTCTTCTGTCCATGGGAGTCTCCAGGCAAGAATACTGGAGTGGGCTGCCATTTCCTTCTCCCTTCATATGTGGAATCTAATTTTAAAACTAGAGTTACAGATGAACTTACTTACAAAGTAGAAACAGAATTATAGATATGGAGAACAAATTTGTGGTTACCAAAGGAGAAACGTGGGGGGTGGTGGAGGGAATAAATTAGGAACTTGGGATGAACACACATTACTATGTGTAAGATAGATAACCAAGGACCTACTACACCGCACAGGAAACTCTACTCAATATTCTGTGATAACTGATGGGAGAAAAGAATCAATATCTTTATTAATATATGTGCAACTGAATCTCTTTGCTCTACACCTAAAACACAACACTGTAAATCAATTATACTCCAATTAAATTAACGCATTTAAAATATGCTTAATGAAGAACAGTCTCTAGAAATATTTGGTTGTTACACAGATAAGATAGTCAGACACAACCACCTTGGATTTCAGTCTCATTTATTTAAAATATTTAGAGCTCAGAATAATTTTTAACATGGAAAAAATATGAATCAACCAAATTGTGTCTCTTAATATACCAATATTCACATTTAATTTTAAATTCATTTTCAATATTTATGTAAACAGAGTTTCAGGTCAGATTTTCATGGTGAAATCAGGACTAGTTCAACATAATGAGATAAAGTTCTATAATTCGAGAATTACATAGAAGCTAGGAATTTTTAAGAATACAACAGAGCTGAAGCCTTCATTTGTCTGTACAATAAAACTTACATACTTGTAACAGTTCTGTCTTCTACCTCATCTTCATTTAAATGTAGTTCCAAATATTGCACTTAATTTCTCCTTTAAGTTCAGTTGAGAAGGTGTTCAGCTCTAGGCTAAAAAAAGAAATAGTGCCGTGTTAAAAAGCCTTTGACGTTAGAAACTAGGTGGTTTCCAAAAAAGTAAAACTTTACTGTAACAAACAATATTACCATAAGATATGAGCATTAACATGTACCTGCTTCAATACTGCATTAGCACGTTCAAAGTGACTTCACATTATCCATACAAGCACCACACTAGCACCCTCATGTCTCAGCATGAGTTTCCACTACTTACTCAGCTCTCAAAAGTTCAGCCTTTTGAGGGGGTTGAACATTTCATGAGACCTTCTATAAACAAACAAAAAAACCTAAACCAGTCATTTTGAAACAAATGATTAAAAAATATAGTTTTGATATTTGTTTTCTCAGTTTCAAAAGCTCACAGAAGTGTATAAGAAAGTATCCCATCTCATTTCCTATTCCCACTAATTGCAGCTGGCAACTGGGAGTACATCTTCTATTTATTTTTCTCTGTAAGTATTAAGCTATGTGACATATACAACATACATACACTGTTTAAGTTAAAAAAAAGTTGTGAGGAGGTAGCCAAGACTGTGGAGTAGGAAGACCCTGAACTCACCTCTTACCAAGGACCCACGAGAATTGTAACTACTTACAGAGCAACTATCTATTTGAATGACCTGAATACTAGTAGAAAAGATTTTGGTTTTTTTTACAAGTGAAGATATCAAGGACCCACAATGAGACACATAGGAGGAATGGAGAGGCAATATAGTCAGGACCCACACCTGGGTGGGCAACTCACCAGAAATGTCACAATCATAGAAGGCCTCTCCCAGAAGCACGAGGACCCTCACCCTACTTCGGGCTCCCTAGCCCAAAGGCTGCGCACCTCCTGCTCCAGGAAGATGAGCCTCCAGAACACCTGGCTTTGAAAAACAGCAGGGCTTATGTTTGGGAGGAGGTGGAGAGCTACAGGAAACAGACTCTGCTCTTCAGAGGGTGCACAGGGACTTCCCTGATGGTCCAGCGGCGCCCAACGCAGGGGGCCAGGTTCAATCCCCGGTCAGAGAGCTAGACCCCACATGCCTCAGCTGGAGTTCGCATGCCACAGCTAAAGCTCCCACAGGCTGTACCGAAGATCAAAGTTCCCATGTGCCTCAACTAAGACCCAGTTCAGCCAAATAAATAAATTTTTTTAAGTTTGTACTAACTGCGGAAGGATCTTCACTGAGGACACTTTTCTCCAACTAACTGTGGAAGGATCTTCACTGAGGACACTTTTCTCCAACCTGTATATCCATATACATGGACATGTCTAAAATAATGTTCATTGAATATTAATACTTGTTACTTCAGAGTGGTAAAATTTGGAGTCATTTTCTGCTTTTTTATGTTTTTTTTTTTGTAATGAGCATGTATAATTAAAAAAAACAGCAAGGTGATTAATTACTCCTTAAAAAAAAAACAAAACAGAATGTACACAAAAATCTCACAAACCCCAGGACAGAACAGTAGTTTGAAAAGAGCCTGGGTCAGACCCACTGGGGCTCCGGGAAAGGCAGGAGGCAACAGGAACCGCCCCCTCCCCGGGAAAAGAGACATTGGTGACAGTCATTTTGGGGAGCTCATTCTTCCAGAATAACACTGGTGTGGCAAGTGCCATTTTGTAATCCTCCAGCCAGATCATTAGCACCAGGCACCTGGCCCCACCCTCAGCAGCAGAAGCTGCCCAGTAACTCTGAGCCAAACAGACAGCCTCAAGAATTGACTACCCCAGGCTCTAGAAAGCCCATATTCATTGCAGGAAGCACGACCTTGCAGCCAATCAGGTTGGGGGCCAGAGGGCCCACAGGAGTCAACCCCACCACAACAGGAGGGTGTGCCCAGCTCACATGGGGGCACCCCTAGGGTGTCCCTGGTGGTACAGGTGGTAAAGAATCCACCTGCAATACAGGAGACTCGAGCTCAATCCTTGGGAAGTTCCCCTGGAGAAGCAAATAGCAACCCACTCCAGTATTCTTGCCTGGAGTATTCCATGGACAGAGGAGCTTGGTGGGCTACAGTCCATGGAGTCACAAAGAGCCAGACACAACTGGATGACTCACATTTTCACTAAGGCATACAGTTCTAATGACCAGAGGGACACACTGCTGAGCCCCAGGGAGCAACAGGTGAGAGAATTATACTGGAATACTTTCTCATACCCTATAAACTCAAAATGGATTAAAGACTTAAATGTTAAGGTCTGAAAGTGAGAAAGGAGGGAAGGGGGCAGTGCACAACCCTTAACCATTAAGGATACAACAGAAACTGGTTAAAACCTACTGGAGCTGACACAGCAAGAAATTCAACTTCCAGTAGATCTCTAGAAGAGCCTGGTAGGCTACAGTCCATGGGGTCGCAAAGAGTCAGACACGACTGAGCGACTTCACTTATACTTCACAAAAATATAAGCTTTATGATTGTAGATAACTTTATCTCTACAGTGATAGAACAGTGCTAGAATTATTAGCATGACGTTGTTAAAAAAGGCTTCCCTTGTAGCTCAGCTGGTAAAGAAACTGTCTGCAAAGCAGGAGACCCAGGTTCGATTCCTGGGTCTGGAAAATCCTTGGAAGGAGAGCATGGCAACCCCTCCAGTATTCTTGCCTGGAGAATCCCCATAGACAGAGAAGTCTGGCAGGCCACAGTCCGTGAGGTGGAAAAGAGTACAATTGCAGTACTAAGCATAACACAGGACAGTTGTTCACAAATACATGAAAAGTGAGTTTAAAAATGCACTTTGTATTAGTTTTTCGTGGCTCTACACTTGATAGTTTCTACTTCCTTCTTCAAAGTATACTTGTAATCACATTTAGAGTCATTTCATGTAATCCAGAAAAATCTATCTATTCCAAAATCCTTAATTTAAACACATCCACAAAGCCTCTTTTGCCAAATAAGGAACAATTCACAGAAATTCACAGAAAAGGATTTTCGTGGCTCTACACTTGATAGTTTCTACTTCCTTCTTCAAAGTATACTTGTAATCACATTTAGAGTCATTTCATGTAATCCAGAAAAATCTATCTATTCCAAAATCCTTAATTTAAACACATCCACAAAGCCTCTTTTGCCAAATAAGGAACAATTCACAGAAATTCACAGAAAAGGAAATGGCAACCCACTCCAGTATTCTTGCCTGGAGAATCCCAATGGACTGAGGAGCCTGACAGGCTACAGTTCATGGGGTCACAAGAGTCGGACACGATTGAGCAAATTTCATTTCACTTTCACTTTTCTTTGTAACCAGACTGTAAGCCCCTTAGATCCAGGGTTATTACTTCTACTTTACTACTATTTAACAAGCAAATTCTTATTGTATCCATGCATTCTAAACCAGATAACAAATTAGCAATCTATGATTACCAAACACTTGAATTAATAAAGCTTATCTTCATCTGGGACTGGAATTTTCCCCAGGCTCCCAACTGCTGAGTTAAATTAACTTTTTCAATAAATTATTTTTGAAACCAAGGCTAACTTTACCTAGAATTTTCTTTCATTTTTGCTGTCTCTGTCTCGTTCTTTTTCTCTCTTCCTTTCTTCCTTCTCCTTTGTTTCTTTAATGCTTTTGACTTTCCTCCAAGACGTGAAGTCCAGATAAGACAAATTCTGGCTACCATAGTATATTTTTGCTGGTTTGAATTGATTTATTTTATTTCTCTGACACACACACTTGAAAGAAAACAGTTTAAGGAGAATGTATGTGTGTTTTCTCTTTCCCAAGAAAATTGGATTTCAACTTTATCAAATATCTTATTGCTTCTATATAATAAAGTGTGAGAAAAACAAAAATTGTTTAGTTTAAGCCTTTCATCATTTTACTATTTTTTCAGGTTTCACAGAAAAGATATATTAAGAGTACAAGCTTTTATATATATATATTTTTTGTGGGTTATTTATCTGCGTCATTTTCTTAGCTTTCCTGATATTGGTGGTAGATGTGAGATGGGAAAATAATCTAATGTTCCAAATACCTAGACCTTTTCATATATCTTCAATGTAGCTGTAAGTTACACTTTCTGCTTCAATAACATGAACCTGTGTATTACTTTTTTGTAAGTTGTTAGCCCTGTATAAACAAATAAAAGTGAATTAAATTTAAATCATAGTTTTGAATCACCATTTAACTTAAGAAAGATGCATTTAAAAAAAAATAGCTACTAAAGCCCATTATTAAAATCCATATTATTTGCTTCTGTTATTGTCAATGTCAGGTGACTGAGTTTTTTTTCTTTCTTTTTTTTAATGTAAATCAGAATCTTATGTCTACAAATCTTTAAATAAACTGAAAAGTACATTATTTTGCACTTGAAGAAATATCTTAGGATACTTCCATCCCAGAGAAGTTTATAACCCCTAGGAATGTTTTATTCTGCATTCCAAAATAAAAAAGGCAAAAATCAAATAAACATACTAGAAAAAGACTGAAGCAATAATCAACTAAAAACTTGTTTGTATTTAATTTCTTTTTGCAGTCAATCTGCCTTCATATTACTTGATAGACACATTGTCTGAAGTAGTATTTTCTGAAACATTTGAACACATGGTTTTGTTTTAAATGTCCTGATCATATAATCTCACATGTACAAATGTGAAATGTCAGATTCTTTTTTCTTCAATAAATAGGAATCCATGATTAAACATTAACTAACAGTGATAAATTCACATACTTGAAAGCATTGTTTGAATAATTTCTTTCCAGTTGTTATAACAAGTTTGAAAAATTGTCCCATTAAAAACTTATAGAATTGAATTACTGAGTAATGAAGACAGCCATCTCAGCAGATGGAAGAGCAATTAAAACTTGACTTTCTCAAAAACTGCTTTAAATATCATATCTGACACTTTTATTATCCTTTAAAAAAGCATGACTTGATAAATGCATATATGTATATACTTGATGGATATACTTGTGCTGGGAAGCCACAGATGAACATGAAAATTTCTAAAACATCAGGAAAAATTAAATATATGCTAAGGAATTTCCTTAGGAACAAAGGAGTACTTGGTCATTAATTTCAAATAATATAAAAATGTTTGAATGTTCTTGTGGAGAGTATTATTAACAAAGAAGTAGACTTTTTTTTCTTGATGTATTAAATATCACATAAACTTCTTTTAGAAAATATGTGCATTCATTTTTTAAAAATACCAATACTTTTTATATATTTTCAGATTTAAATATGTCCATTATTACTATAGCTAAATATGTGACAGAGTGTTTGCTGATAATTAGAGGTAGCTTGAAGCTGGGGCAATGTAGTGATTTCATTCAAGTTTATATTATAGTATTTATTTAGGATGGAGGTTTGTGACATTGCACAGGAGACAGGGATCAAGACCATCTCAAAGAAAAATAAATGCAAAAAGGCAAAATGGTTATCTGAGGAAGCCTAATAAATAGCTGTGAAAATAAGAGAAGCAAAAGGCAAAGGAGAAAATGAAAGATATACCCATCTGAATTTAGAGTTCCAAAGAATAACAAGGAGAGATAAGAAAGATTTCCTCAGTGATCAGTGCAAAGAAATAGAGGAAAACAATAAAATGGGAAAGACTAGAGATCTCTTCAAGAAAATCAGAGATACCAAGGGAACATTTCATGCAAGGATGGCATCAATAAAGGACAGAAATGGTATGGACCTAACAGAAGCAGAAGATATTAAGAAAAGGTGGAAAGAGTACACAAACGAACTATACAAAAAAGATCTTCATGACCCAGATAATCACAATGGTGTGATCACTCACCTAGAGCCAGACATCCTGGAATGTGAAGTCAAGTGGGCCTTAGGAAGAAGCATCATTATGAACAAAGCTAGTGAGGGTGACAGAATTCCAGTTGACCTATTTCAAATCTGAAAAGATGATGATGTGAAAGTGCTGCACTCAGTATGCCCTCAAATCTGGAAAACTCAGCAGTGTCCATGAGACTGGAAAAGGTCAGTTTTCATTCCAATCCCAAAGAAAGGCAATGCCAAAGAATACTCAAACTACTGCACAATTGTATTCATCTCACACGCTAGCAAAGTAATGCTCAAAATTCTCCAAGCTAAGCTTCAACAGTACATGAACCATGAACTTACAGATGTTTAAACTGTATTTAGAAAAGGCAAAGGAACCAGAGATCAAATTGCCAACATCTGCTGGATTATTGAAAAAGCAAGAGAGTTCCAGAAAAACATGTATTTCCTTTTATTGACTTTGCCAATGCCTTTGACTGTGTGAATCACAATTAACTGTGGAAAATTATTCAAGAGATGGGAATACCAAACAACCTGACCTGCCTCTTGAGAAAGCTGTATATGGGTCAGGAAGCAACAGTTAGAACTCTACATGGAACAGACTGGTTCCAAATAGAAAAAGGAGTATGTCAAGGCTGTATATTGTCACCCTGCTTATTTAACTTATATGCAGAGTACATCATGAGAAATGCTGGGCTGGAGGAAGCACAAGCGGGAATCAAGATTGGCAGGAGAAATATCAAAAAGCTCAGATATGCAGATGACACCACTCTTATGGCAGAAAGTGAAGAGGAGCTAAAGAGCCTCTTGATAAAAGTGAAGGAAGAGAGTAAAAAAGTTGGCTTAAAGCTCAACATTCAGAAAACTAAGATTATGGCATCTAGTCCCATCACTTCATGGCAAATAGATGGGGAAACAGTGGAAATAGTGGCTGACTTTATTTTTCTGGGCTCCCAAATCACTGCAGATGTTGACTGTAGCCATGAAATTAAAAGACACTTAATCCTTGGAAGGAAAGTTGTGACCAACCTAGACAGCATATTCAAAAGCAGAGACATTACTTTGTAAGCAAAGATCTGTCTAGTTAAATGTATGGTTTTTCCAGTAGTCATGCATGGATGTGAGAGTTGGACTGTAAAGAATGCTGAGCATGAAAGAATTGATGCTTTTGAACTATAGTGCTGAAAAAGAGTCTTGAGAATCCCTTGAACAGTAAGTAGATCCAACTAGTCCATCCTAAAGGAAACCAGTCCTGAATATTCATTGAAAGAACCAATGTTTAAGCTGAAAGTCCAATACTTTGGCTACCTGATATGAAGAACTGACTCATTTGAAAAGACCCTGATGCTGGGAAAGATTGAAGGTAGGGGGAGAAGGGGACGACAGAGGATGAGATGGCTGGATGGCATCACCAACTCAATGGACATAAGTTTGAGTAAACTCTGGGAACTGGTGATGGACTGTGAGGCCTGGCATGCTGCAGTCCATGGGGTTGCAAAAAGTTAGACACGACTGAGCAACTGAAGTGCCTGATTGATACTGCATAGTAAAACAGTTGTAAAAAAAATATTAAATAAGTGGCACTCAGCAAAAACAAGACAAAGCAAGCCAGGATTTGAAATTTAGGGAGGCTAATATATCCTTAATTAAAGTTAGAGAGCCACTTAATTGATCATTCTTGGATAGAGCTACAGGAATGTATATTTATTTCCAATAACAATAGAAGACTTATAAATTTATTAAATGTGGAATGAGTATTACAATGCTAAAGAGAGAGAGAATTTGTGTATACCCACAACAATTAATAGCAAAGAGATACAAGGGACTTGTAGTCTTATTTCTTCAGTACCTATGTTGGGGTGTCCTAAGTCAATTTAGTCATGTCCAATTCTTTGCAACCCTATGGACTGTAGCCTGCCACACTCCTCTGTCCATAATGATTCTCCAGGCAAGAATACTGGAGAGGCCATGCACCCCTTCAGGGAATTTACCCAACTCAGGGATCAAACCCTTGTCTCTTATGTCTCCTTCACTGACAGATGTTTTCTTTACTACTAGCACCATTTGGGAAGCCCCCAGTATGTATAATAGTAGAGAGAGAAATTTAGGAAAAGGGAAGAGGGACACTGGGAGGTTTGAAATTTAGTATGGAAGTGGAAGGAATAAGAACTCAAGGATCTGGTATAGGTTTCCAGTTACTGGAACTTGGTTACCCCACTTAGTATTTAACATGTACTAATGGGGAAACAGTGGAAACAGTGTCAGACTTTATTTTTTTGGGCTCCAAAATCACTGCAGATGGTGATTGCAGCCATGAAATTAAAAGATGCTTACTCCTTGGAAGAAAAGTTATGACCAACCTAGATAGTATATTCAAAAGCAGAGACATTACTTTGCCGACTAAGGTCTGCCTAGTCAAGGCTATGGTTTTTCCTGGGGTCATGTATGGATGTGAGAGTTGGACTGTGAAGAAAGCTGAGTTTTTGTGACCCCCATGTACTGTAGCCCTCCAGGTTCCTCTGTCCATGGGATTTCCCAGGCCAGAATACCGGAGTGAGTTGCCATTTCCTACTCCAAGAGATCTTCTCAACTCAGGGGTCAAACTGTGTCCCCTGCATTGGCAGGCAGATTCTTTAGCACTGAGCCACTGGGGAAGTGCCTGTAATTTGTTTGCGCACTAACAGCGTAAGCTAAATGACACACCCACAGGTACCATGCCAGTACAAAGGCAGACCATAAAAGGTCAACAAGTGGGCAGTGGAAATCCCCTCTCGGTCTCCAAAATAGTTAGAATATCCCTCCGACTTGTTAGTGTATGAAAGTACCCAGCCCATAAAAACTAAACCACCCTTGTGGCCCAGTGATAAAGAATTTGCCTGCCAATGCAGAAGACAAGGGTTCGACCCCTGATCCAGGAAGATCCCACATGACGTGGAGCAACTCAGCCTCGGCGCCACAGCTACTGAGCCAACGCTCTAGAGCCCAGGAGTCACAAATACTGAGCCCACGGGCTGCAGCTACTGAACTCACAAACCCTAGGGCCCGTGCTCCCCAACAAGGGGACCCACCACAAGGAGAAACCCACATGCTGCAACTAGAGTATCTCCCGCTTGCTGCCACTGGAGAAAGCCTGTGCAGCAATGAAGACTCAGCGCAGCCATAAATACATATGTAAAATTGCAAAGAAACAGCACCCTTTAGATCAGGGCCTTCTCAGATGGCCCGCATCCTGCCTATAGAATGTGTCCCTCTCTAGGTAAATCTGCTTTCACTTTACTGTGGCCAGTTCTTGCACTCTCTCCTGTGCAAGGCCAAGGAGCTTCACTTGGCTGCCGGAGACGGGCACGTGACCATCCTCTTGCACCCCATTTTCCTGCAACACACCCACCACTAGTAGATGTGTAAACCCAGCAGGCCTCTCAGGTTCCTCAGCTGTTATCTCTATCTTCTCTGAAAGGCGGGGCATTATTTGCCATCCCACTTTACACGTGAGCTAACCAAATACTGGAGCTGTCCAAGGTCACAAAACTTCAGGCTTGTTCTTTTCCTCATACTATTCAAAGAGAAGATTCTGTTTTTGAACTGTTGGGCAATATATATGATAATGAGTTGTTCTCTGACGTGGGTAATGCAAGATGATTGTGAAACAGAGCAGACCTAAGCCCAGCCCATGGCCTGGAGCCAAACTGAGTCAGTCCACGGATGTGGGGAAGTGGCAGCTGCTCAGTCTTGTCCGACTCTGCAGCCCCACGGACTGTGGCCCGCCAGGCTCCTCTGTCCATGGGATTTCCCAGGCAAGAATACAGGAGTGGCTTGCCATTTCCTTCTCCAGGGGATCTTCCAGACCTGGGGCTTGAACCCAGGTCTTCTCCATTGCAGGCTGATTCTTTACTGCTGAGCCACCAGCAGGTTCATGGATGTGGGAAGGAGGAATAAATGCAGTTTATCGTGTAACAAGGAGGTTTTATGGTTGAATGCAGCCAACAGGTGCCTAACCTCACCTTCTACCATTTCCTTTTCTGCCCTACTCCCCTTGCACTCCAGCATGCTCCTCTCTCTTCCTTCCTCAACACTTCAGCCTGCAGCCTTTAGGCATACCCTTTCCTCAGTTGCCTCCATACCTGGGTGCTTGGAAAGCAGGAGAGGGGCTATTTATTTCTCCATTCCCTATCTTATGTAGAAGATTTTGAGGAGGCTTATTAAAATTCTCTTACTGCAAAACTAAAAAAATTAAAAAAAAAGAAGGGAGCTAGAGATAGGAAAATATGTTTAGATCCCCTGTATCGATAAAGTGAACACAGTTCACTAGCAATATCTATTTCACAGAGACATAACCAGCATTTCAATTTTTCAACACCCCCTGTAAACCGAGTAACAGGGGGTGGTATTGCTAAGACCCAATCACTCTTGAGTAAGAGATGACAATGATGCTGCTAGACTTACCAGATGAGCCCCCCAAAGCACAATAAATAGTAACCAACTAATTGTACACTATCTTTAACAGCTTGCTTCCCCTCTGGCAGACAGTTTAAAACATTGATTTGGGCCAAGTGAGACAGAAGCGTAGCTTCTTTCTGATTCTTGGTTTAATAAAGGAAAATCCTGAGTTGTAACTTAAGAGAAAAGTACAACCAGCAAATGAGCTATATAGCTAAAAATATGTGACTGATTTTACTTTCCAACTGGAAGTTATTGCTCCCGGCCATTAACTTTTACATTTTTCCTTCTACAATAATGATCCATTCGTTCATTTAATGACTACTAATTTAGAGGCTACCCACTCCAGTACTCTTGCCTGGAAAATCCCATGGATGGAGGAGCCTGGTGGGCTGCAGTCCATGGGGTCGCTAAGAGTCGGACACGACTGAGCAACTTCACTTTCACTTTTCCCTTTCATGCATTGGAGAAGGTGATGGCAACCCACTCCAGCGCTCTTGCCTGGAGAATCCCAGAGAGAGAGGAGCCTGGTGGGCTGCTGTCTATGGGTTCGCACAGAGTCGGACACGACGGAAGCGACTTAGCAGCAGCATATGTTTACTACAACTATGTTGTGGTTGTTCAGTTGCGTTCATGTCCAATTCTTTGAGATCCCATGGACTGCAGTACACCAGGCTTTCTTGTCCCCCACTATCTCCCTGAATTTGCCCAAGTTCATGTCCATTGAGTCGGTGAGGCTATCTCACCATCTCATCCTCTGCCACCCTCTTCTCCTTTGCCTTCAATCTTTCCCAGCATCAGGGTCTTTTCCAATGAATAGACAGATCTTTATGGTGTTTAAAGTATGGTTGGCATCAGATGAATCTTTGTGCTTTTGAGGACTTTAGAGAAGGCCCTTATTGCCTGAGTGTAGTGAAGAAGAGAGGCCGCAACCAGGTGTGCTTCCTTAGGACACATGCACAGACGCAGACATAGTATCAGTTTCCATAGTCGATATTATAAATTGCCACAAATTGGTGACTTTAAGCAACACACACTTATTTTCTGACAGTTTCAAAGGTTAGAATTACAACCCGGGACTTACTGGACTAAAATAAAACTGTTCATTTTGGAGGCTCTAGGGAAGAGTTTGATTCCTTGTCTTTTGCAGCTTCCAGAGGCTACGGGAATTCTTTGGCTCGTGGAATCCTTCTTCTTCCTACTTCTTCAAAGCCAGCACCCCTGCATCTCTCTGACTGTTCTTCCACAGTCGTATCTCTCTTCCTGACCAAAGCTGAGAGGTTCAGTTCAGCCGCTCAGTCGTGTCCAACTCTTTGCAACCCCATGAATCACAGCATGCCAGGCCTCCCTGTCCATCAATAACCCCCAGAGTTTACTCAAACTCATGTGCATTGAGTTGGTGATGTCATCCAACCATCTCATCCTCTGTCGTCCCCTTCTCATCCCACCTTCAGTCTTTCCCAGCATCAGGGTATTTTCCAATGAGTCAGTTCTTTGCATCAGGTGGCCAAAGTATTGGAGTCTCAGCCCTGCATCAGTGCTTCCAATGAATATTCAGGACTGATTACCTTTAGGATGGACTGGTTGGATATCCTTGCAGTCCAAGGGACTCTCAAGAGTCTTCTCCAATACCACAGTTCAAAAGTATCAATTCTTTGGAGCTCAGCTTTCTTTATAGTCCAACTCTCACATCCATACATGACCACTGGAAAAACCATAGCCTTGACTAGATGGACCTTTGTTGGCAAAGTAATGTCTCTGCTTTTGAATATGCTGTCTATATTGGTCATGGTTTTTCTTCCAAGGAGCAAGCATCTTTTAATTTCATGGCTGCAGTCACCATCTGCAGTGATTTTGGAGCCCAAAAAAATAAAGTCTGACACTGTTTCCCCATCTATTTTCCATGAAGTGATGGGACCAGATGCCATGATCTTCGTTTTCTGAATGTTGAGCTTTAAGCCAACTTTTTCACTCTCCTCTTTCACTTTCATCAAGAGGCTTTTGAGTTCCTCTTCACTTTCTGCCATAGGGTGGTGTCATCTGCATATCTGAGGTTATTGATTATTTCTCCCAGCAATCTTGGTTCCAGCTTGTGCTTCTTCCAGCCCAGCATTTCTCATGATGTACTCTGCATATATGTTAAATAAGCAAGGCGATAATATATAGCTTTGACATACTCCTTTCCCAATTCGGAACCAGTCTGTTGTTCCATGTCCAGTTCTAACTGTTGCTTCCTGACCTGCATACAGATTTCTCAAGAGGCAGGTCAGGTGGTCTGGTATTCCCATCTCTTTCAGAATTTTCCACAGTTTATTGTGATCCACACAGTCAAAGGCTTTGGCATAGTCAATAAAGCAGAAATAGATGTTTTTCTGGAACTCTCTTGCTTTTTCCATGATCCAGCGGATGTTGGCAATTTGATCTCTGGTTCCTCTGCCTTTTCTAAAACCAGCTTGAACATCAGGGAGTTCACGGTTCACATATTGCTGAAGCCTGGCTTGGAGAATTTTGAGCATTACTTTACTAGCGTGTGAGATGAGTGCAATTGTGCGGTAGTTTGAGCATTCTTTGGCATTGCCTTTCTTTGGAATTGGAATGAAAACTGACCTTTTCCAGTCCTGTGGCCACTGCTGAGTTTTCCAAATTTGCTGGCATATTGAGTGCAGCACTTTCACAGCATCATCTTTCAGGATTTGAAACAGCTCAACTGGAATTCCATCACCTCCACTAGCTTTGTTCTTAGTGATGCTTTCTAAGGCCCACTTGACTTCACATTCCAAGATGTCTGGCTCTAGATTAGTGATCACATCCTCATGATTATCTGGGTCGTGAAGATCTTTTCTGTACAGTTCTTCTGTGTATTCTTGCCACCTCTTCTTAATATCTTCTGCTTCTGTTAGGTCCATACCATTTCTGTCCTTTATCGAGCCCATCTTTGCATGAAATGTTCCCTTGGTATCTCTAATTTTCTTGAAGAGATCTCTAGTCTTTCCCATTCTGTTGTTTTCCTCTATTTCTTTGCATTGATCGCTGAAGAAGGCTTTCTTATCTCTTCTTGCTATTCTTTGGAACTCTGCATTCAGATGCTTATATCTTTCCTTTTCTCCTTTGCTTTTCGCCTCTCTTCTTTTCAGTGCTATTTGTAAGGCTTCTCCAGACAGCCATTTTGCTTTTTTGCATTTCTTTTCCATGGGGATGGTCTTGATCCCTGTCTCCTGTACAATGTCACGAACCTCATTCCATAGTTCATCAGGAACTCTGTCTATCAGATCTAGGCCCTTAAATCTATTTCTCACTTCCACTGTATAATCATAAGGGATTTGATTTAGGTCATACCTGAATGGTCTAGCGGTTTTCCCTACTTTCTTCAATTTAAGTCTGAATTTGGAAATAAGGAGTTCATGATCTGAGCCACAGTCAGCTCCTGGTCTTGTTTTTGTTGACTGTATAGAGCTTCTCCATCTTTGGCTGCAAAGAATATAATCAATCTGATTTCGGTGTTGACCATCTGGTGATGTCCATGTGTAGAGTCTTCTCTTGTGTTGCTGGAAGAGGGTGTTTGCTATGACCAGTGCATTTTCTTGGCAAAACTCTATTAGTCTTTGCCCTGCTTCATTCCGCATTCCAAGGCCAAATTTGCCTGTTACTCCAGGTGTTTCTTGACTTCCTACTTTAGCATTCCAGTCCCCTATAATGAAAAGGACATCTTTTTTGGGTGTTAGTTCTAAAAGGTCTTGTAGGTCTTCATAGAACCGTTCAACTTCAGCTTCTTCAGCATTACTGGTTGGGGCATAGACTTGGATAACTGTGATATTGAATGGTTTGCCTTGGAAATGAAAAAAGATCATTCTGTCGTGTTTGAGATTGCATCCAAGTACTGCATTTCGGACTCTTTTGTTGACCATGATGGCTATTTCATTTCTTCTGAGGGATTCCTGCCCACAGTAGTAGATATAATGGTGATCTGAGTTAAATTCACCCATTCCAGTCCATTTTAGTTCACTGATTCCTAAAATGTCAGTGTTCACTCTTGCCATCTCCTGTTTGATCACCTCCAATTTGCCTTGATTCATGGACCTAACATTCTATTCCTATGCAATGTTGCTCTTTACAGCATCAGACGTTACTTCCATCACCAGTCACATCCACAACTTGGCGTTGTTTTTGCTTTAGCTCCATCCCTTCATTCCTTCTGGAGTTATTTCTCCACTTACCTCCAGTAGCATATTGGGCACCTACCAACCTGGGGAGTTCATCTTTCAGTGTCCTATCTTTTTGCCTTCTCATACTGTTCATGGAGTTCTCAAGACAAGAATACTGAAGTGGTCCCTTCTCCAGTGGACCACTTTGAAAGGTTCTGTAATTGTAGGAACTGTGTGATTAGATTAGGCCTTCTAATCTTCCTCCTCTCAAAATCCTTAATCCTTAAAATTATCATCACACAATCTGTGTTTCTGATAATTTCCTTTGCTGTGCTGAAGCATTTTTGTTTGATGTAGTCCCATTTGTTTATTTTTGCTTTGGTTTTCTTTGCCTGAGGTGACATACCCCCTCCAAATATTATTAAGAGCAATGTGAAAGAATATACATGTCTCTATTTTCTTCTAGAAATCTTACAGTTCTGTTGTAGGAAAACTGGGCACAAGAGGATGTTCACATCCCAGGTCTCAGAGGAGTTCCTGGAGTTGGCCACCAAGAGAGGATCTATGGCTTCATGCAGAAAAGATTTCAAGAATGGGCCATAGTAAAATGAAAGCAAGTTTATTTAGTTCATTTCCAAATGTGTTTTTCAACACCAGTGAACAATTAAATTAACTCAGTCTTGACACTACTGGAAATAGCATCAGATCCCACAGGCTTAGTCCCACAAGACCGTCTCCACTTCAGGCACAACATGCAAATCCAGGTTGTAAGCGTTCTTCTGATTGACTGGTTATAAAACTGGAAGTTCCTGCTGAAACACAAGGATGATGGTAAGTTCAGGCTGAGCACAATGCTGGAGCACCACTCTGTTATCTCACCACCAGAAAATCAGAGGGAAGTCACATACACCCTGCAGCCACCAACCCCAATTTTGCCTAAGACTTCTCTCCAGAAAACATTAGGGAGTTCAGGTTTTTTGAGCAAAAGCACCCATCTTCCTTGTACACCCCTTGAAATAAGCCTTTCTCTACTCCAAACCCTGAAACTAGGCACACAAATTTGCACTTGGTGACGAAACTTTTTAAAACTATACCACTGACTCATACAACTTTTTTTATCTCTGAAAGTTTCAAACATACGTATATGAAAGATTTATCAAGTTGAGAACACCTTGATAAACAGGAAAAGCAAAACAAAAGGTAGGATTACACAGGGAAAAAGCCTGTCATCTTCAAAAATGGGTATCTAGCTAACTTTACAAAGAACTAGTAGAAGTGAGTAGCTAAAAACAGATGTAAAGTCAGCAGCTAGATTCATCACAAATAAAGAAATCATCAGAACTGTGTGTAAATCAAGTCAATTTAGGCAACATTCCACTTTCTGAATACCAGAAGGGAGGAAAAAAGTGTAATAATCCTAATGGTGAAAGAGCTTCTTTTGGAGCACAAAGCAAGTTGTCTTGAGAATTGCCTGATTCTCCAGTGTGTAAGACCCCATGTTCCCAATGCAGGGGGCCTGGGTTCAACCCTCGGTCAGGGAACTAGACCCCACATGAGGCAACTAAGGGTTGGCATGCCACAACTAAAAGACTCCATGGGCTGCAACTAAGGCCTGGCCAGACGAATAAAGAAGTAAATGTTTTGTTTTTTAAAAAAGGAAGTGATCTGTGTAGCTTGACACAAAGTAAAACAATGATCTCAGTTACAGCATTATCTGAAATAAATGAAATTCAGAGGAAAAGAAAAATGTGGATGTAACTGACAATAGCTCTTTGACATCAACTGTCTAAAAATAAAACTTTGGAAACGTAGTTTTTGTTGGGGAGAAACCTTTTTGCAAAACATGAGTACTTCCTAGGGCCTTGTTTTCTATTCAAATCCATACACTGTCGCTTCGCCTTTTTTTTTTTCCCTTCAACATCACCTGGTAATGACATTTGGCACCTTATAATATCTGCATATATGTATGTGTGTTTAATGAAGACGTGAAGGAATACTCACTCTTTTTCTAAGTTTTGTAACAAAGGTCTCTTTTTGGTTTGAATCTGTAGAGACCGAAGGCCTCAATTTTAATATTTTCACAAGTTCCTGAAATACTGCTCAGTCATCACTTCATGAATGAAATATTTTAATCATTTAAATGGAAATGTGAAAAAGATGATTTCTAAAACTAAGAATACATATTATTCATAAAAAACAACAAAAATAATTTTTGGACAAAATTGTAATTTTTGAGTGTGGTTTCCAAGTATATAGAAAATATGGTTTAAAATGTTGAACACTACCACTAATATTTTTCTACTTTACTTTCACAAAGTTAACTGATAGTGAAAATATATATAAATTATTTTAATAGTTATTTATTCTGTTTTGATAACTTCCTTCATGTTTTAGGGTTGGTCAAAGTTGGAGGTGCAAAATTGGAGATCTCAGAGTTAATCAATTCATTCTTCTCATCATGAAATGAAAACTTTGGGACACCAAGATAGAGACTAAACAAAGAAGTCTGTAGGTTCTTTATCCCCTATTTAATATCAATTCAAACACTATCAGATGATCTGTTTTACCTTCTCAGAGTGGAAGTATTCAATAGTTTAAGTGATCCTGAACTCCTGATCTGGGGCTGCTCAACTAGCAGATGGTAAATTTGACACACAGGTAAAATGGGATGAGATATTCTGACCCTTTCCATATCCCATGACACCAAGATAGAGACTAAACAAAGAAGTCTGTAGGTTCTTTATTCCCTATTTAATATCAATTCAAACACTATCAGATGATCTGTTTTACCTTCTCAAAGTGGAAGTATTCAATAGTTTAAGTGATCCTGAACTCCTGATCTGGGGCCAACTAGCAGATGGTAAATTTGACACACAGGTAAAATGGGATGAGATATTCTGACCCTTTCCATATCCCAGGGAATGTATTAAGGATCCATGCTTAGATATAACTGTGCCCTTGTTGAAATCTCATTTCAACTCTCACCTGATTTGAGATACAAGTGTCCTCTTAATCTAATTCAGGGAGATTTTTAATAAGTCAAACCTAAGAGGTTCACTTGGGGAATTAGTGAACATTAGTCAATACCTTTTTTTTTTGGTTTTGTTTTTTTTTTTTTTTTTTTTTACTTTATTTTACTTTACAGTACTGTATTGGATTTGGCATATATTGACATGAATCCGCCACGGGTGTACTTTTTACAGTGAGTATAATTCCTGTTTAATAGTAAAAGGGAAGGGTGAACTTGGTTTACCTTGGAGCTAAAGATTGTTGCTCTAAATTTTTAATCTATTTCTAATGAGATGAAAAAACACATATGGAGGTAGCCAGATTTTCAGATCTCACTGACACAATATCACAAAAAATCCCACTTGCTCCTCCTTTATCAATGATAGTGAACAACAAATTCTGTTAACCTAGTTTCAAAATAAACATAAAAGCAAAAAACTAGAGTCCATACTACATTGTAATCTGCTTTTGTACTTAAAATAGTAAACATCTATGTCGTATTTTCTATATAATTTTTAATAGCTTGACAGATTCCAAGTATAGATATATCATAGATTCTAAACATCTGGGGGCTTCCCTTGTAGCTCAGTCAGTAAAGAATCTGCCTGCAGTACAGGAGACCTGGGTTCGATACCTGGGTTGGGAAGAACCCTGCAGAAGGACAGGACAACCCACTCCAGTATCCTTGCCTGGAAGATCTCATGACACAGATTGGTGGGCTGCAGTTCATGTGGTCACAGAGTCAGGCACGACTGAGCAACTCACACTTCCTTACTTACTTAAACAATTTTTTATTCTTGGGTATTTAGGTTGTTTCAGGTATTTAGCAATTAATATAAATAAAGCTGAAACAAGCACTAGCATGTTTTTATACACATCTCCAAATGTTAAATTCTTAGAAATGCAATTATTGAGATGTTGCAAATATTTTCCAATCTTCAGCTTAACTTTTTGTTGGTTTTTTTTTTTTTTTGGTTTCAGTGTATTTTGATGAGGAAGTTCTTAATTTTGATGAAATACAATTTATCATTTTTTATTATTTTTTAATTATTAAAAATTTAGCCATGGGTGTACGTGTTCTCCATCCTGAACCCCTCTCCCACCTCCCTCCCCATCCCATCTCTCAGGGTCTTTACATTACCCAAGATCACAGAGATTTATCTCATTTTATTCTAGTTTTCTCTTATGTTTAGATTTTCAAGTTAATCTTTGTGTATATCAGGAGGCTAGGAATAAGACTCATCATTTTGTGTATGGATCCCCAACTGTTCCAGCATCATTTGTTGAAAAGATTATTTTTGCCTATTGATTTACTCTGGCACTTTTTTGAAAGGCACTAGATGTTACATCATGTGCGTACCTCCATTTTACTTTGTCTTATTGATTTCTCGTTTTGTTAAAATTACATGTAGGGTCCTGCAGTTTTAAAGTCTTGAGAATTCTCTGGTAGTCCAGTGCTTAGGACTTGGCACTTGAAATCCCTGGTCAGGAAACTAAGATTCTGCAAGTCATGCAACACAGCTAAAATTTTTTTAAAAAATAAAGTCTTAAAATCAGATGGTGCAATTCCCATTGTTCTTATTTTGACTACTCTAGAGCCTTTGCATTTGCATATAAATTTTAGCCTGTTGAACTACAGATAGATCAATACACCAATTTGAGAAGAGGTGAAATCTTAACAATATTGTCTCCCGATCCTTGAACATGATATCTTTCTCATTATTTAGGTATCCTTTAGTTTCTCTCAGCAATTTCAGAATACAGGTCTCAAACATACTTTGCTAAATATATCCTTCAGTATTTCATGTTTACTGGTGCTACTGACATGGTTTTTGTTTCTTAACCTCAATTTACAATTACTGTTGCTATGATGAGCATTTTTAAGGTTCTTGGTAAACACTGTCCTTTACATGAGAATGCTTGTCTGACCACGCTTTTCTAAGTACTTATCTCATTTAAACTTTTTTTTCTCCCAGATACGATTTTCTCTTCTTGGGAAGATTTATCATTGGATCTTAGCCACAGAAAGTTTGATCATATACCTTGGTTTATGGCACATCAACATCACTGTATCTTTTTACCCCATTTCCTGCTCCTGTTCTACTTTTTGCTCTATGGGCAACCTTCTTCTTGTCCTTAGGAAACCTTCCTATATTTGACATGTTTTTGAGTATTTTAAAACACTTTTGTGTCCATGTATTTTAAATGTATACAAATGGTATATTATAGATTTCATGATTACTTTCACTAAACACTGCCTTCTTAAAAATATGTGCATATGTGGTCGGTATATGTAGTCCTCTGCTTCTGTGTAATGCACAGTACTGTACACGTGTTTCCACTATATTGTACCTATTCCCCCACCTCCCCAAAGGGATTAAGAATTCTAGGTTCCAACCTTCCTGGTAGTGCACTGGCTAAGACTCTGTGCTGCCAATGCAACAGGGCCGGGTTCAATCCCTGGTCAGGGAACGAGATCCCACATGCCACACCGAGTTCACATGCCACAACTATAGATCCCGTATGTTGCAACTAAGACTCTGCACAGCCAACAAATTAAAAAAAAAAAAAAAAGAATCCCAGATTCACTCTAAACTACTGCCAAAAAACAAAAACAAAAAATGAGATCAACATCCTTGCTTTTGTTTCTTTGAAGACCTGTTTAAGACTTCTTGAGGACACATACCCAGAAACAATTTATTAATAATATCTATATTCATTTAACTAAATTCCACGATTGCTCTCCAGAATGGTTCTGCCACTTTATACTCTCAGCACCAGGGTATGTATCCCCTCGTCCCCATTAACGCCTGACATTACCCATCCTTCTGCTTGTTAGTCTATTAAGTAGAGATTATACTGTTGCTTTCATATGAACCCCTCTGATTACTAATGAGTTTGAGCATATCTTTCTGTTTTGTGAGCATGATTACAACCTTGGTGCATTTTTCTATTGGCAACTTGTTTTTTTTGATGATCTAAGTATTTCTTATCATATTGTAGGTACTAGTTCCTTGTTGGATTTAGACATGAACATATATTCTCCAATACCGCCATCTATTATAAAATAACGAATCTTTTTTCTCAGGACTTTTTTCCAGTGATCTGTTGTTGAATAATGAAGCACTCAAAACCTCACAAGCTGAAAATAAATCATTTTATTTTGGCCAATATTTTGGGGGTCAAACACTGGGAGAGGCACCACTGGGTGGTTCCCCTGATTTACGCAGCAATAGCCAAGGCAGCCAGGGCTAGAGAATCCACTTTCAAAATGGCTTCTTCATTTACAGTTCACTTCTGGTTCCTTGCTGCTCCTTGACCTCTCTACTTGCTGTCTCATCTTCCAGGGCCTCTTTTCATGATCTTGGGCTTCTTATAACACAGAGATTTCAGGGAATTGCATTTTTTATTTAGTGGCTGGCTTCCAAGAGGCAGGAAGCAGAAGCCGTCAGGCAAGTTAACAGCAACATCTGGAAATGTACATCATCACTTCTACCATGGGTTTCCCTGGTGGCTCAGACAGTAAAGAATCCACCTGCAATGAGGGAGACCTGGGTTTGATCCCCAGGTTGGGAAGTTCCATTGCAGGAGGGCATGGCAACCCATTCCAGTATTCTTGCCTGGAGAATCCCCATGGACAGAGGAGCCTGGTGGGCTATAGTCCAAGGGGTCGCACAGAGTCAGACACAACTGAGCGACTAAGCACAGCACCTCTACCATAGTCTCTTGGTCTAAGAACTCAAGAGCCTTGCCCAAATTTAAGGAAGTGGAGAGATGCCACCTTCTGATCACACTCTAATATTATGTTGGAGAACACGTGAGCTGGGAGATACTGTTGTGGCCAACTTTGGAAAAGAGAGTCTGTCACATTATTAGCTGATTTTTTCTTTTTGTGAATTATCAAACCATGGCTTAGTCCTTCCATCTTTTCCAATTGATTTATAAAAACTTTTTATATTACATATCTCAAAATGTTTCATTTACAAAAATTATGTTTTTTACAAGTTTTTCTCCTCAGGTAGAAGAATATAAGACAGTTTCATTTACATCACTGTTAAGCTTCCTTCTAAAAATCTTTTACTAGGATGAGAAAATCACTTAACACTATGTATCTCAAAAAACTAATGACATATATTACAGGGTCTTATCAAAGAATAAACCATTTCATAGACATCTTTAAATTAACCTCATAATAATAAAAATTCAAATTATACGATACAATTACAAAGAGTGGCACAAAAAGTTTAAAATTACTGATGTCTACATTTTTACTTTCTAACACAATGGGCCTTTTATTTCTCATCAGAAACTGCACATACTCTACACCTTTGGTTAACACTAAAATAAAAAGGAAAAAGTTGGCCACTCTTTTAAAACAACTTCAATGACAATAGGGTCCTCACTCCCTCAAAAAGACTTCTTTAAAAACAATTTAAAACCCAGAAGCATAAATTTATTAGAGAGTTTAAAAAAAATAAGCTACAAAAGCAGTTTACAAATAATTTTTTTTTTTTGGTTAGTAAACACACACAGAATTGTTTTTTGCTGTGTGAATTTAAGGACTTCTAATATTTTTGTAATAAAACTTTTCAAAAATATGTATTTCATGAGAGTGTCGGGCAAGAAGTAATATTGTCTTCAAGTGAAACTTGTCTGAAAATGACAAGTCATTCATCTCTTCATTAACTAAAGACTGCTAATAACAGAAAAGCAAACTAAGCTACATACCCTGGATTTTTTTAGATGACAAATTCTGGCCCTTTGTGCTAAGGTTTAAGGTAATTATTAACTCATTTTTCCCTACCACATGGAAATATAATATTCCCTAGCACACAGAAATATAATATGCATAGCATTTTAACTATAAAACTGTAACATGACAAGGATCTTTTATTAAGAAAATGTCCTTATCACAAATATTTCAGATTAAAAAAATGGTTTTAAAAGTTGAAGCACATTAACTTGGAAAAACAAATTCCAAACTAAACAAAAATGTCATTTAAGTTCTAGAACCACAAAGGCACACAAAGTCAAACAAAAATAAGGAAGGGAGAGGACACAGCAAAATGATCTCTTAAGGATCTTCTGAACCTTTAAGATACAGCTAGAATCCTTTAAGTGGCAGGAAATATGCCAATGATCTTGCTTTCTTTCAGATGGAAATGATTTAATGTCTTTTACTTTAGACATAGTATTTTGAAATAACTGTTGGTTTGCTGTGTCTTGCCCATAAAAAGCATATGACTAATACTCTAACTTCAAAAAATGAGGCCCTGTGAGCAAAAATAATGTATGTTATCCAACAAATGTATGTAGAAAAAAATCAGAAAATAAAACTGACAAGCATGGAAAAAACTTAAATACTTTTCCTCTTTCTCCCAGAAGGGCGGAGGTGGGGGTGGCAATACACTCTGTGCGCTGGAGTACTGCGCTGTGCTCAGTCACTCAGTCATGTCTGACTCTGTGACCCCATGGACAACAGCCCACCAGGCTCCTCTGTCCATGGGACAGTTCAGGCAAGAATACTGGAGTGGGTTGCCATTTCTTCCTCCAGAGGATCTTCTCCACCCAGGGGTCAAACTTACGTCTCCTGCATCACCTACACTGGCAGGCAGATTCTTTACCACTGAGCCACGTGGCAAGCCCATGGTTAAGAGTACTGCAATCTAAAAACAAATGTATGAAACCGAAGAAGACAAAATACGCAGACAAGGGCACAAAGCGCAATCAAGAATTCCTCCTCCTCAGACAACGCAAACAAAAACAAGGGCCAGGTTCCGAACGGGCGATTTGTTGTCTTGTATATGCAGTTTTACCGCTCACCAATGTTCACAGATACAGAAACATGTTAAGAGATGCTTACTTTCAGCAAAGGGAACAATTAAATATAGGGAAATGGAATTAGAAAGGACTTAAGTAAAAGCTTCAAATAGATACTCCTACTCCTCCCCTCAAAAGTGTTTCCAAATTTTGGCTACCATCTAATGAAAACAATTATTTGTTATCCCCCAAATTCTATTGCCGCATAGGTCAGAGATATTGCAGGTTCAGCTTCAGGACACCATGATAAAACAAGTATCTCAATAAAGCAAGTGATGCAAATTTGGGGGTTTCTCAGGGCATATAAAAGTAATGTTTACACTATAGTGTAGTCCGTTAAGTGTGCAATAGCATTATGCCTTAAAAAATGATGTACTCACCTATAACTAAAAAATGTTTAATTGGGACTTCCCTGGTGGGCCAGTGGTTAAGACTCCATGCTTCCACTGGAGGGGGCGCAGCTTCAGTCCCTAGCCTGGGAATCAAGATGCTGCATGCCACAAGGTGTGGCCAAAAAAGAAAATAAAATTTTTTTCAATTGCTAAAAAATGCTACCCCTCATGTGAAACTTCAGCAAGTCACAGCAGTAACATCAAAGATCACTGATCACTGATCATAACAAATATAATAATAATGAAAAAGTGTGAAACAGTGTGAGAATTACAAATATGAGACACAAAGACACAGAGTAAGCAGATGGTACTGGAAAAATGGTACTGATGCGACAAACCTTCAATCTGCAAAAACAAACAAATAACATCCAAAAGCTGCAAAGTGCAACAAAGTAAAGCACACTAAAACAAAGTATGCCTGAACCTGAAACACAGTTTGTGTCTCTTTTTTGAATGAACACCAGAAACAGGCTTTCACTAATAAAGCCTAAGTCAGGAAAGTTACCCTTTGGCTTATGTCTCATTGAAAGAAGTTTCATCAAACCCATGCAAACTTAAATTTCAAAAGGACAGCTTTTGACACATCTACACAATACAAAATCTTAGGGATTATCTTCCCCACTAGGCAGTGGATTTTGATATATTTTTCTCTGAAACTACTGTTGACTTTATGTGTTACAAATCACATTTTACACCAGCAGCAGAACTAGAGTAGTAGAGATGGAAATCAGGGTACAAAATAAAGAACTCAGAGGCCAAATGCTAGAATTCTTGGGTATAATCTCTCCCCATTTAGTGAAGAAATGTGTCTAAATGTCCCAAGAACGAGGGTTCTCTGCAAATGCACCAAGTTTATCTCTAAACTTAAACACACCCATCCACTCTCAGAGCACCTTCTTATGAACTGTTTGTTCTGCTTAACTCAAGTCAGAGGTAACTTGGCAGTTTAAAACTTACGTATCTATTTTCAAAGAAAATTGTGCTTGGTTTTGACTAATTCTGATTTTACAAATCTCGAACTTCCAGCTATCCAGTTTTCTTAACATACAAAGCTCACTCACTCATTTTTCTGTTAAATCACCAAAACATAACCAATATGGATAATATAGATCATTTAAAAATAAGTGTCTCAATCTTTTTGCAAATGGAAAGTTAGCTAATATTCTGAGACACACTGGGATGAGGTAAGAGGAAAGGAAAGGGCTTTATGGATTACAAAACACACATTACATCAGCAGCAGAACTGAAGTTACGTGATTAGCAAGCCAACAATATCAGTCTACCAATTTAAACCTGAAATCATGCTTCAAAAGAAACACACATACAAATCCATCTAGCTTCGCTCCTCCTTTTTCTACCATTAGTATCTCTCAACTAGTCAAGCACTAAGCAAACTCAGACAAGAGCAAAACTATAATCCACTTCATCACAAAACATCAAAGGGCTTTTCAATTATATATGAAGTGGTGTAATGGAATGACACAGAAACAGGTTTCAGATGCTTTCAATTATACCAAGAAAAAAATGGAACATACTTTTTAACTTTCTCTATAAATAATTTCTGTAATGTGGCCTGCCCCTCCAATCTAAAAACTGATACCTGACTTCCGAAGCATCTACTGTACATTATTGTAAATCACCTACTTCACCAAACTTGAAAGACCTTCCTAGACACCAGAAATAGTGAGGTCCAAGTTTGCACAGTAGGTAAGGCAGATGATGACCTGCTGAGCAATCTGGTGTTATCCTGAGATGTTAACAGGTGCAGTTAAACGGCAATGTCCAGTGTCTCCTTTTGCCTGATACTGAGAAAACACCCAATAACAAAGGTCAAACTGTCCCAACATGCAGAGGAATCTTATGAGCCAAGAGTAATATTAACGCAAGGAAAAGTAAATCTGATTCCCATAAAACTTTCCAAACAACTTCAGAGCACCAGAGAAGCCACAGGGGCTTGCTTCCTAAAACTAAAGGAACTTGTGATATTGGCATTTGCTTTATATCCATTTTTGCACACAATTCCTTACTACAGACAACTGCAAAACACTCCTCTGAAGCTTTCAAAGATTTAACAACACATTCAAGCTAACAGAAAAGCATTTCACAAGCAGGGAACGGCCGGCCACTGCCTCTCAGCATTAGCAAACAAGGGCAAAGTTCACCAAAAGCAAGAGAAAGTGAATCACACACTCACCAAAGACAGACTCACAACTCCTGCAACTTCTTACACCCAAAACAAAAGAAACACCCAAGCTACTGCTGTCCACCCTTTCCAAAATCCCAGCTCGTGCATAAATCCCACCAGACCCACGAAAACGAGCCCAACCTAACCCCAAACAGGGTTGTAAGCATCAACGAGTACAAGGAGAGAGTGGAACGCTGTAAGAGAGGGGGAAGGGGCGCAGGGCACAAAGCACAACAAAATAAAGCAGACTCTAAAACTCTCAGGCGCTAGCCACAGCGAAATTTCAAAGGCAGAAGGCCAAACGGCCAGGGTCCTACAGGTTGGGGCCCCTCTCACAGAGCCGGTAGCCGCCAGAGGCCCCTCTGGCCAATCTAACGACAGTAGGCCACCAAATTAACCCGTCAGGCCGCTCTCCCACCTCCCAAACACACAACTAACAGGCCCTTGGCAACCTGGGGGCTGCTGGGGGCCCTCTAACGATACAGAGAGCCCCCCAAGCCGTCCGGAACAGCAGAAACTGCAAACTCCTGCCTTGGCGGCGGCCATCACAGCGAAAAAGCGCACTTTTACGACAACTCCCACAATGCCTGCGGCCTACAACTCCCAGAGTGCACCGGGCGGCGCCATGGTTAACCCTGTCGTGGCGCCGGGACTGACGAACCCTGCTCTCCTGCCCGTCCCAACTGCTAGTTGTTGCACCTACTTTTCCCTTCACAATCTGAAACTAACTTTGGAAGTTTTGTCAAGCCGCTACAGTTACACTATCTCAGCGCCTTCTTTTATCACACAAACAACGCCAACTGCCCAGAAAAATCATCCCTGACAGAGAACTTTTTGTATCTCCAGAGCTCTCCTCACAGTGCCAAGTGTTTTGTCAATCAAGGGGACACTTAACTTCAATTAATCTTCCCCTTCGCTATAACTCTCTGGCATTTTTCTAAATTGTTATAGCCTAGAGGTTTTGGTGCTCAACTTTATTAGTTTAAAACCTGCTTCCTAAGTTCTGGGAAGCAACAAGAAAAGACTAGCCTATAACTGACCATAATGTTCTACATCTCTCTATTTTATAAAGACGAATTTCCTCAAATATTTGACTTGAGAAAATTTATGCAAGTGTAAATAAGTCTTAATAAGACAAATTAGTTATGGGCAATATATCTTTTAAATTTCAAGGTAATTTTTTTAAGGGAAAATCTCATATGCCAACATACTTTGCTTTCCCTTTTCTATATGGATAATCAGATATAGCACAAACCGTTGCTTTATTTCTTTCTGACTTTAAAATATCAGCAAACAGGGAAAGGAACATTTTAATATAATTTTAAAAATAAACGAAGATTTCATTCTTTCAGAAAACTGTACAGCAAATCTTTTACTCACGAAAAAACTCCTTTAAAGTCTTTCCATTTTAATTAGAAATGAGGTTTAAAATACATTTCTTTTAAATATATTGCCCATAATCTCAGAAGAAAATGACAATCACATCTAGAGATCACTGTATTATCAATATTGATTAAATGCCTAAGCTGTAGTTAACACAAAGGAACTTACTCAGACCTGTAACTGACTGACAGACAAAATAATTGCTTGGTATTTGATGCGTGCAGTAAAACAACAACTAGAATTTCCCTAAAGTATCTGCCATTTTTCTCATACTCAAATATAAAATAAAATGTACACAATATCTGATTTTTTTATTGAAACATTTTGCCGTTTGAAAGGGCATTCAAAGTCTATCATGAATTTCAAATCATAAAACTCAGAAATCCTAATACATAAACAAACACCCAAAGCCTTGTTGTTAAGATAGGTCCTCAGCAAAACTATTCTATGATATTCTAGTTTAAACGTGTCTCTTCATGTTACATTTAGCTTATTAGTAAAGGTTTTGGTCTAGTAAACTGCAATGAGAAAAGACTTCTCCATTTATTTTTTTCACTCATGTTACACTATGTCATTTCATTAACAACTGAGATAAATGCTACATACCAAGACATAAAAAATTATACATACATAGATATTTTGAAGTTTGGTTCATTATACTATTTTAGCTTCTGTATTTTTCTAATTTTCACTTAACACTGTAGTTAGAATTTAGCTAGAAGAAGTTGCATTTTTTTTCTCCTATTTTTAATAGCTGCCAGACCATAAGAATTTAATGCATATTTTATATATTACTCTCCTGATGTTAAAATATATGATTCATAAGAAAGACTCAAAATCAAGTCAGAAATGAAACTTATCTCCTCTTATATGTATTACATGCTTACAACTTTCTTCTCAGTGCTATGAGGTCATATTTTCCATTAGGAGATTAGTCATTTTTTCTTTTCTTTTAGCCTTTAAAATATGAGATTTGAAAATTAGCACATTTGAAAGATACATTTAAAGATTACAATAGAAGTAATTTTGGTTTTTTTCAGGTTACCATAATTCTTCTTTTAAAAATAACTTAGCAGTTTAGTATATCCTAATTAAGTAATTTAAGTAAGTTTTAACCTATATACTTAATATTAACATGAGTTTCTTCTTAAGGAGGAAACAAATATATTCTAGAAATAAATTCTTCAAATTCATACCAAAAATTTAGTATTTTTCTCCCAAAATTTTTAGGTTCTGTTTTTTCACATGAATTTTTTTACATGTATTTCTTAAAATCCTAAATCTCTACACTGTGATTTTTTAAAATATTCACATGTAACTATATTAACCTATTTCAAATTAGGAGAAATCTTGTTTATTCTTGAGAATATATGTTAATAGACGTCAAACATTGCAATCTATTTCTTTTTCCAAATGTGGTATTGGTGGCAAAGCTAGAATGTACAGATTGCAGATCTTACAACAAATTCTATATATAATTTCAGTAACTACTTCTTTTATTCTTTTAACCTGTAAAATACTTCGAAGCATCTCTAAATATTTAGACATTTTAATTGCATTTTTAGTTTATCTACCTTAAAACATCTGATGTTCACATATGTAATTTATACTGTTCATACAAGTAAACTGCACTAACAGAATTTCTCCCCAAAATAGAATGAGCTGCTAATATTCTATTATGCTCAAAAAGTTAGTCTGTCTTTTCTTCTCTGACACTATCAGTATTACACAAGCAAAAACTGAAAAGAGGTCACACACAATGGACAAGTTCTTGCCCGATTTAAAGTGATTGTTTATATTTATGTTAAGACCCTACACAGCAATATTTTGAGTCTTTCCCAGAATTTAAGCTTCTCTCTCAAACCTTAATTACCTTTAATTCATTGGCCTGCTTTTAAAAGTGACCAGTCTTTCAAATTTATCAAAATAGTCTACTTTTTATTTTCATATACATTTACATTTATGTTTAGGAATATTCTACTTGTCTGAAAAATCTCTAGTTTCTGACTGTTCTAAATATAATTTTAACTTTATCTCTAAATACTTGGGAAAGCTGGAATGATGGGAATTCTATTATCATGTCAGTCTGTGAGAAAGTGCAAAAAAAAGGGTCTCCTTTTTTTCCGGGAAATTGATCTGTTTAAACCAAAGTTTTCCAACTACTTTATTTAATTTAAAAAAGCTTGCTTTCTCTCCTCTTCATAATGTTTGGCATCAGTTAGGATAAGCAAAGCTTAAGTATATGTTACTTCTTTTCTCTAATTGAAATGCTATCTCTTCAACAGATGGATAAACAATGGGAAACGTTTCCTTACCTAAAGATGATACATTTCACGCTTAAAAAGAATCTTCATGGTTCATCAGGAGATAAAACTTTTTAGATTTTCCTGTGGAAATGAAAAAGACACAGGTTAATGAATATGATCACTTTCTACTCTGTAAAAAAATCATCATAGGATGATGGCTGTTTGAATCTTTTTAGTCATCATTTTAGACGGCAAGGCCTAAATATAATTTAATTAAATAGATGCTGTCAATTAAAAAGTCATCCTGTTTTACTGTTTAAATTTTATCACAGAACCATCACAAGGCAGTACTTGTTTCGTTGTTCTGCCACTGATATATCTTGTTCTTATGTTTAAGGCTCAGTAGTTTTAATACTCTTTCAATATATTGAAGCCATTAACTATCTTTATGTATTTTAAGATTTTTCGAATACATAATAATGCCTCTTTTATATATATTTTCTATAGTCTAAATGTCTAATCAATATGTGAAAGAAAAAAATCCAAACTAAACTTTCTAACTTTCAAAAGGGTTTTTCTAACTACAAATCAATTTCCGCATAAAGAGATGTATAAAACACTACGTACTCTAAGGTAAAAATACTAATACTTTAAGACAGAGTAAGATCTAGACTGAATTTTTAAAAACAATTATCCTGTTCCTCCCTCTTCCTCTTTGTGCTGATAATTTTTTCTCCACTTTAATTCAGGATTACATTCATTAACTCACATCATGCCTTTTCTCCAAAGAAAAATTACCTTCTTCTTGGAAAATTTTCAGATTCCTTACATTTCCCCTTAATTTCACAGAAGGATCTACTATTAATACTTCAAATTAAGTATTAATTATGCGGCTTCTCCCCTGAAATTCTTTTCCTAGACCTGATTTCTAAGTCTTCCTTCTGTAAAGATTCTACCATAATCTAACCTAGCTTTTTTTTTTTTTTAAACACCAACACAATTTGTCTAATATTTGTTTCCCCAACATTTGAGGGCATATTCTAATTTTCTCTTTTGCATTTTGATGCATGTTTCACAGTCTGGCTGATGGTACCACTTCATACACTAAATAAAAAAAATACAAATAAGTGCCCTTCCCACTAGAGACTTGTGGGCTTTCATTAGCCAGACAGAAATTTCTTCTTCTTCACCAGGATGTCCCACGTGGGATTCACATATGGATGAATCAAGTTGGAGAGCTCAGGTGAGTTAGATCCACAAGAAAGAAGGCCAACCACAGATATCACTATTCACATCACTGAAAGAATCTTGCTCAAACTACCTTGCTACTGTACAGGTTTAAAAATTCACATGCACGACCACTAAAAACTTCTTTTCCTTACGTGACCCTAGGCTATCTTTGATTTCTTAAGCCGTTATTTTCAAAGGATGTGAACTTTGTGGTATAATTTGCATACACAAAGCAAAATTTTCTCTTGAGAGTAGGATAGCTAGCCGCTCATAGACTCAACCAGTTTCTAGGACGGAAGCCACGTTGACCTCCAAGGTTTCCACCCAGACCAGACACTTGAATTCCGCCTCTCAGTTTGCCTGTCATATGCTCCTAAGGATTGAAAATAAGCACACAACTACACCGTGCCTCAGTTTCCTTATCTCCGACTTCATTCTCTGACTCAGAACACCAAACCGATGTTGATGTGGGAGTAGCCAGTGAAGGCAGAATCAACAGGCCAAAAGCAGAGGGACTTAAGCTAACCCAGCATCTATTCCTCAACTCCACCCATTTTCCTGAAGCATCCCAGCAATGCAGGTGGGCTGTGGCATTGGGTGAGCTTGAGGGAATGAAACGGACAGCCTCCAAAATCTCCAAACCCTATACCAGTGCAGGCAGTGATATGGCCAGAAATAACAGCAAAGTTTTTCTTTCTTTAATAATAATAATAAAAGCCAGACTAAAAGCCTCTTACTAAAATATTGACATGATAGATAAATGCTTTTTATAAAAAAGAATACACAAGTGTGTTCAGAGCCATAAAAATCTTTGCTTCACCCTCGGTGCTGTTGGGCTTCCCTGGTGGCTCAGATGGTAAAGAATGATCCCTTGGTCTGGAAGATCCCCTGGAGGAGGGCATGGCAACCCACTCCAGTCTTCTTGCTCGGAAAATCCCGTGGACAGAGGAGCCTGGGGGGCCACAGTCTTTGGGTTGCAAGGAGTCGGACACGACTGCTCGACTAGAGCAGTGCTGTTGGCTTTTTCTCCGTGTAAACAGACTCACTAACCCTGTGCTCTTGTAACTGGGGAACAAGCACAGTGAGGAGCCTTTAAACCCCTCAGAGAAACTCCCTCCACCCAACACTGGCTCAGTGACTTGCAAAGGAAACTCAGCAAGGCTTGCTAGTGTTTAGGAGAATTTCTGTCCCCTCCCTTGTTCAGGACTCCACGCCAGATTAATCTGACTCATTCAATCCTGTTGAGATTCTTCATTATTTAAAAGAAAACACTAAGCTTAAACTGGCTCAGTGACTTGCAAAGGAAACTCAGCAAAGCTTGCTAGTGTTTAGGAGAATTTCTGTCCCCTCCCTTGTTCAGGACTCCACGCCAAATTAATCTGACTCATTCAATCCTGTTGAGATTCTTCATTATTTAAAAGAAAACACTAAGCTTAAACTTAGTTAAAAGTGATTTTTTTTAAAAAGCCAAGATATATTCATCCTAAACAGTAGCAGATTAACTGCTTACCAGTTTCAACACCAGCTGCAAATGGGGTTGATTCTTCATCTGCTGGAACCATCAGCACTGCCAGACTCTCCCCCAAACTTCCTTTTCGTTTTAGAAGCCAAATTCCTAGAAATAAATATAAAAAAAAAAAAAGACTTTTCTTTATCGTGGACTTTTACACATTAATCACAAATCCAATGGAACACTGTTTAGCATAAAACTGGAGTTCTCTCTTTTCCTCCTTCTCTCCCTCTTTTTTAAAATTAATTTGGGAAAATTCACTGTCTTCTCTACTCTGCTCTCCTACCTGGGTATCACTTTAAAACTCAAGAAACTTCCTCTCTCTTTTCTTTCATCCTTACTTGAAATCTCTCTTAAACATACCACAAATTTCCCTGGCATCGCTGTCATGTAATCCCGGCCAAATTTCTCCAAACTCTGTTCTCATAGAAATGTAAAATGAGGGGGTTGTACAGGACAATCTCCAAGGTCCCATTTAGCTCTAACATTTCTATATGTGTCTGTGATGATCCAGAGAAACTGGACTCACTCCACATGAGCACCCAAGCTGGGGCCTCATTTCTATGTTCCTGCTGTCTCTGTGTTTCTGTCAACTTTTTGCTCAGTTACAATATAACACACATTTTTTTCCTGCCTTTCTAGGCTAACAGTCCTCTCTTCAATTTGCTTCTTCAAACTATTTATTTTCTTTCTCTAAGAAATCTATATCATTGATAATGTTAACGCCATCCTTCCCATCAAGACCATCACTGCCACCAGCAGCCTTTTTCTGACCTAACTGAGGATCTCTTAATAACTCTGTAACACATTCTTCTAAGTAAAACAATAGTGTTTACTTACCCTACTGATGACAGCGCCAGCCTCCTCATCTATACCATTTATGACAGTTTCCTAGATGGCAGATGACTAAACACTGCTCATTTAACCTATCAATCTTCTGGTGTAGACTTATTATCATCCCCATATCACACATGAGGAAATTGAGGCCAACAAAGGTGAAGTCATTAACCCAAGATGTATTCCTACTGAGTGAAGGATCCAAGTTTGAAAACCATGCATTATGGAGACAGAGCTTGTATCCTTAACCACCATGATGCACTGCCTCTTTGCTTAAATGATTTCCATGGGCCTTCCCATCTCTAAATTCCCCTGATTACCCAGTACTTGATTACCTCAGAATATGTAATCTCTTAATTAATGAATTAGGCATAATCAGAGTATCTCCTTTAAGATTGTGAGAATTAAAGAAATTTAATGTAAAGCACTCAAAACAGTGCCCGGCACAGAGTAAATAGTTTGAGAAGACGTTAGCAGTTATTAATGGGTAAGCTCTCAATTTGCTAATGAACACACTAAGTTCAGAAGTCAGAGGAAAAATCTAGGACTGGAACCCAGGAGTAACACACCCACTTTTTCTTCTTCTTTTTTTAAATACTATTTACTAATGCAAGGCTAACTTAAAAGACACAAATGTTAAGATTTTAAAATATCCCATGTCCCGTGTTTCTTAGTCCAGGACTTTATCTATTGAACCACACTGCTCTTGCTAAAAAGCAAATTCCAGGTAATCAACAAATCTAGATTTGCCTGTCTTCATCTCCTGATGCACAGCTGAGCTTTGTTAACCTGCAAGTTGGCAGTGATTGTTTTGGGAAGAGCAAGATTACCAGACCCTTCACATCTATTAAAAGTGGGCTTTCCATGTTGAATACAGGTTTAAAGTTTTTTCAAATGGTGATAGTGATTTGATGAAATGTATTTCTCACAGAAGCCCTAAACTTGAAAATGAGCCCATTTTATATGTATTAACTGAAAAAAAAAGATAAAAGGTGTTCAAAAGGAAAAATCTCCTTACCTGTATAAACAAAACTGGGGCTATTTATTATCTTTCAATCAGTGTGACATATTAAATATGGTAACAGTAGTTTCTGTCATGCATTTGTGTATAGCAAAGAATCAAAGAGCTTGACATCAACACAGGTGAAGCTGAGCTGCGCACTCTAGAATTTTACGTAGAAACAGTCCCTTCACCTGCATTGGGTGCGGGAGACCTGGGTTCGATCCCTGGGTCGGGAAGATCCCCTGGAGAAGGAAATGGCAACCCACTCCAGTATTCTTGCTTGGAGAATCCCATGGACTGAGAAGCTTGGTGGGCTGCAGTTCACGGGGTCACAAAGAGTCAGACACGACTGAGTGACTTTACTTACTTACTTAGTCCCTTCACCACTGGAGTTACATTTTCTGTTTGTGTCCTCATGGCAATAAATAAACACACACATTTTGTGAGAAACAAATGCTATACTAATATACCATAAAAGTACTACATTACTTGTTTACAACATAGCTATTGCGGTAATTACTATTCAAAAGGTAAAAGAAACATTTTAAAGAAGTACATAAATCTGGCAATTCCAAAGACAAAATAAAATATCTTGGTACAATTTGTAATTTCATAATTTATATAATCAACATCAGATTTGCAGTTAGCTTATATGATGATGTGACTACCTTGATTTCCTCTCAAGTTCTTTTCTGAGAATCCAAGTTTTATTTCTGTGACCTTCTTCAAGCAACATTCCACCTTGCCCCAAGGTCAGAAACCTAACTTTTCATCAGTTAGCTCAAGTAAATAAAAAGGAACACACCTTCATTTTTTAGTGTCTTTGTGCTTTTCTTGTAGTTTCAATTATAGGATTTTAAATGCCTTTAAAAAACATTAAATAATATTTTTGTACAGGATTTTCTTTTTATGCCAATTTATGTCTTACTAATCATATTCTTAATAACTAAAGCATCACCAAGAACTATAAATTTGCCTTTAGACCAGAGAAATTCTAAGTCTATGATTCCCTCTTGTATGTGCACAAAAATATTATCTCAATGAAATTTTATTTGATCAAATGTGTGGTATTTTTGGCATCAAAAGAGTGAATCCCTAAAGGGTTTTTTTTTGGGGGGGGGCTCTAATTATTTATTATGGAAATTTTCAAAGAAAATAGTGTAAGAAATATGCATGCATACATCATTTCTATTTAAATAGCTATTAACATTTAATCATTACTTGCTTCATCTCCCTTTTTTCTTTACTGAGGTACTCTAAAGGAAATTAGAGACATCGTGGCATTTAACTCCCAAATCTTCACTGTGTTCATCTAAAAAGTAAGGATATTTTCCCACATAATCAGAATGCCATTATCACTCCCACCAAAATAACAATAACTCCCTATTACCCAGGCCATATTCTAATTTCTCTACTTGGAATATAATTTTCTTGATAATATCTTTAAAGTCTTTATTCTGTCATCAGTGAAAGTGTATATGTTCTTAATTAAAAGCTCTCTCTAAAGAGGCTAATTCCAACCAGTTGTGCTAGGAAAGCAATGCCTACCCTGACTGCTCCACACTGTTATCTGACCAACCATCACGCACCATCTAATCTCGCTTTGTCTGATGGTGATGTCACATTATATCAAACACAGATGAGAACTGGATAAAAGATTCTGTGAAATTTCAAATAGACATCTCCCCTCTATAATCAGTGGACACTGGTGAGCAAAGAGAGTGGGACAAGGGGCCATAAACCCTGAATATAGTGACATAGCTTAAAATGGGGTTATTTTGCCTAATCATTCACTATAGGTCTGTATAGCCCCATCCACACAAGATGCTAAGGTGGTAGTTTTCCATACAGTCAAATTCATTGAAATTCAGAGGAAAAAATTTACTTTTCCTTCAGTTACTTGGTTAATTCGGTAAAAGTAAAATTATAATAATCCATGAGGGGGATGGAACAACTGGATTATTTGGATTTTCTTGGAGTGAGGAGTAAAGAGGCTTTTTGAAGGGTTCAGGAAGGAGACTGGAAATTAACTTGACATAAATTTTGAGTTATGCTTTGTCATAAAGACTAAGGCAAAAGACCTCTCTTGTAGGACATAGAAGAATTAAAAAAATAAGTAACTACCTAAGTTTATCTTTTCTCTACCATCAGCAAACTATTTGTTTTTCTAGAAATGATCACGTCTTTTATCCACATCTATATATCTTTGTTTCTCAAGAACTCACGCAAACAAAGGAAGATGGTCAGTCAGGGTTTTGCAAGCTCCAACACTTGAAGGCTGTTCTTCCATGCTATTCTCGGTGAGAGCATTGCTTGCAACAGTTAATCCTTTCTCAGCCTTTACCTTTGGCATCTTCCCCTTCTTCCTGAAGCCACAAAGCCACCTTAAAAATGTTGTTCTCTTATTCTTTTTAAATTAGTTTTTTTTTTCTTTTGGTTTACCTATGACCGAACGTTAAGGAAATAGAAATTTTAGTTTGTTCTCGGAGGTAAAACTGGGTGAGGAAAAGATAAAAATACCTTCCCCTTCCCTGTAACCAAATTGTACCATATTATACTTTCTCTCTCTTTTTTCTTTTATAATAAGGAAACTACAGCAAAAATATAAAGTAGAAAAGATTTACTGACAGTATCAGAATTGAGTAAGGCATCCTCAGCAACACTCAGCCACGTGCCTTCCCCCCAAGAACCTCATTCTAAAAGACACGCCAAAAATGAAACAGATAACCAACAAGGGGAAAAAAAGACATGCCAATATGCCCATGTGTACATTTACAAAAATATATGTGTGGAAATGTTTACATTTGATATGATAATTTAGGTGGAGGAAATCAAAGTGATCTACTACCAAAAATGGGACCAACAGACAGTATGAGAAACCAGAATCCAAAGACAATCTTCTATTTTTTCCTTCAGTCATAAAAATCTTTCCAGAAAAATAAATCACTTAATAGTTGGCTACCTCCCCTCACCACTCTTCTGAATTTAAAGGCAAGAAAAATGGAAACTATGCGAGAAGTTAAAAAAAAAATGCTGTAAAGGACCTAAGGAGATCTAAAAACACAGACATCCGTCCCTGACCAGTGGCATTGTCTGCTGAGCCACTCAGCGCATACTCGGATGGACAGACAGGCTGTGCGTCCATCCTAACCCCTGTGGTCATCACAGTCGACACCTTCCTACCCTCGTTCAGTGGGATGTTACAAGAAAGACCCTTAAAACACACATCAAAAAACATTGATGGCCTCACAAAAAAAAAGGTAGTTTTTTCCCCTTTACAGAGTAACTAAGCGAAGTTTACAGTATAAGTAGTCTTATATTATGCCATCCTTTACATCATGTCCAAGAAACAGGATGTCAGCATCACTTACTCATCTAATAAGTGTTACTAATTCTCACTGCATCCCTGGTAATGAGACATGGGTCTTTGAAGTTGAAAGGGTCCTTAAAGATCATCCAATTCAATTTTTTCTCTCTACAGAGAAAGATGAGAGAGGTGAAATGACTTACCGAGGTCATACAGCTTTCTGAACTGTTTATGTTCTTCAGTAGAGGCAAAGCGCTCGAAACAAGGAACTTTCAGGGACACAATAGAGAACAGCTAGCAAAACTGACAGATGAAGAAGAGTCGTACTTTCGGACAACCTTTCAGAAGGGAAAGCTCTGGTCGTTTTCTTCATCCCTTCTTTCTCACTTCCCAGCCCCTCACACACCCAGCCAGCCCCAGCGCCATGCTGCGGAGCGACCAGCCACTGCCTCCCGATCGCTCTCCAGCCCCCGGGCTGGAGAGACGGAGAGATGAGAAGGGAGCACAGGGCGCTGGCTTAGACACAGAGGCTACCCAAGACGCTGTCCAAACCATGCCTCAGGGAAGGGGCAGGACCCCTGCAGACTGAGATCTGCATCAAACACTGACAAGGTAGCTCACCTCTCTGAGAATCCATAGCTCATTGCAGGGTACCATGGAGCAGAGCAGCTCAGGGTTTAGCAGAGAACAGTTCTTGCAATGAAAGAAAGGAAGGGGGAAGAAGAGAGGGAAAAAAACTCATTTTTTTGTTTTTCATTCAGTCTCCTGATATGGAACCTTATTGTTTCCCAGTATTAATAGTCTCCTTTTCCTGAATGGGTCGAAAGGAGCTCGGTTGGTGCCTATTAGGACTGACCATTCTCTGAACAAAGTAGAAACTGCCTTTAGGAATTCTGAGGGAAAATGTTTGGAAGATCTTCTTTTTAAAAAAAAAAAAAAAATAGTAATGCTGTATCTGTTAACATGCAATTTTTAATTAACTTAGAAATTTTTTGTAATATTAAAAATCTATATTCTGGTCTCTTAAAGGAGTTGCCAATAACAATGAGAGCTTAACAAGTAAGTTGTGTTTATTTCTAAAATATATTTTAGAACGTCCTCTTGATACAAGACAACTTGGCGCTCTCTTATTAAATAGTTATAGACACTTGAGTTCCCTTACTTCCCACCCAATCTGTTCAAAAAAACTTTATTATTATTTTTTTTTTTTTTTACCCCTGGCCTAACCACCCACCATCTACTTGCTGCCTGCACCAAAACTCAAAACTCTTTTGTAGTCTCAGTTATGTGTCCAAGCAATCAACTTTAGAAAGGCAAAGGAATTTTTTTTTTTTTTTTAAGAAAAAAAAGCTATTAGATGATTAAGATTTCATTTACAGGGCATCAAATCCAATGCTGGGGAAACTTCAGTAGAGGTGATATATTAATTAAAGCAGTAAAAACTCAACCATCTTAAACCTTCATCGCTTTTACCCCTTCAGTTAGCTATCCAGTTAGGTTCTTACAAGGAGATGAAATTCATAGAAACACAGAAGTCAAGGCAGCCAAATAGCCAACCTTCTCCCACAGTCCACTCTGTGGCAAGATACTTCAATGCAGGGCATTTAGACAAAAATGCTTCTGGTTGTCACAGATACCTTTGTGCTCCAGGGCTTCTCATGATTTTTAATACCCTCCAGGACACTATCCCTTAAAAAAAAATGGAAGCATGAGAAGCAAATAGAAATGGAGTACATTAAGCTGAGAGCTGAAAAAAATTAAAAGCACTCTGGAAACCCCCACTTTGGGGGTAATTCGGACCCTTGCTATCTTGCCATTCATCACCTCCAAAGTTGTCAAAGTAATTAGAGGACTTACACTCAACTAGTTCACTTTTCACATCTTATAAACAGACTGGGATCAGAGAGGAAAGCACCCAACATGACGCAACCAACAGGGTGAAAAATCCAGAGCTTCTTCCTCCTCTCCGGTTCCCTTTTCTATGCCCTGGCTTTCACCTTTCCAAAATGCTCAACTATCCATTACCTCAATTAATCCTGTAAGGAAACCTCTGGCTGATAGAGTTATCCCCATTTTCCAGACAAAGAAATTACTGTAGAAGTTTACACCGAGAGTCACTGCCAGACTCAGCATTCAAGTCAGATCTCCTGGACACACTGGAGAAGGAAATGGCAACCCACTCCTTTTTCCTGACTGGAGAATCCCGTGGAGGGAGAAGCCTGTCACTGGGTACAGTCCACGGGGTCTCAGAGTCGGACACGACTGAGTGACTAGCACTCCTGGACACAGAATCAGATGCTCTCCTAACTGACAGCTGAAAGCAGTAGTTTCTGTTTATCGTCTACATTCGAACTTCACATATTACGATTTTTCTTTGGTATTCCAATTTTTTTAAAAAGACTAACGATTAAAAACATCCTGTTTGAATTGGAGAGCAGACTAAAGACAAATATTCCTTCGAAAAAAAAAGAATTTCAACATTCCAGCATCCCTACTTGGAGAAGGAAACGGCATGGCAACCCACTCCAGTGTTGTTGCCTGGATAATCCCATGGACAGAGGAGCCTGGTGGGTTACAGTCCTTGGGGTCGCAAAGAGTCAGACACGACTGAGTGACTAACACACAACATCCCTTTACTAAACAGCTACGGAGAATGTATTGGTGTGTAAGTTTCCTCTGGCTCACACAGCAGGTTTTGCCATGGCTGGGAAGCCCAACCCTATGGGCTTTCTTATTTTACAGTGGTCCTTTAATACAGCAAAGAACGTGCAGTCACTAGGAATTCACCAAGTAAACTGGTCTAAAGTCTATCGAGCCTGTGGGCGAGAGAGTATGTCCTTCTATGCTGAAAAAAATCAAAGTGTTAGTCGCTCAGTCGTGTTCAACTCTTCGCGACCCCGTAGACTGTAGCCCCTCTACCCCCGACCCTGGTTCCTCTGTCTATGGGATTCTCCAGGCAAGAATACTGGAGTGGGTTGCCATTTCCTTTTCCAGAGGATCTTCCTAACCCAGGGATCAAACCCAGGTCCCTGCATTGCAGACAGATTCTTTCACTTCTCAGCAGATGTAGAGAAAAGTGATAAGGAAGAGAAAAGAGGGAAGAGAGAGGAGGAAACTGCACCAGGCAGACTCCACAAACTCCAAGAACGGGACTCCCAAAGGGTTTGGATCATCTGCCGGTCAACTCTTCTGAGGACAGCATAATTTTATATTGGTTAGGGTGACCTAATAGATTTAAAAATGTAGAGAGAAAATTGAACAAATACGAAGGACAAATAAAAATATAATAGTAGCTTTCTCAAGGTACATTTAGAGATAATGAACTAGACTCACTCCTGTTACAAACCAACAAACAAACAAAAAAAATCACAATTTGAATACCAAGATGTTACAGGACCCCATTATAATCACTTGACACTGCTCATTTGGAAAATTATAATATTATAAAAATTACTATATTTTGTTGAGAAGTCTAGGTCATTTGTTCGATCCAAAGGGACTGCAAATAGGCTTTGTCAGAATTGGTAGTTATTAGATCTTTCCAGGTTTGTAGATAGAGAGGAATAAAGTCGTTTCTTCCTTTCCCCTCACTCGCATCCTCCTCCTCCCATTATCTGTGTTTCTCCAGGAAAATAGTCCTGGGTAAATCAACTTCCGATTCTATCAACATGAAAAAAAAAAAAAATAGTAGGGCTAGGATCATGTTTGGCCCAGTAACTACATTATAACATTTGCAACAGTAAACCCAGACATCAGGTGAAATATTATGAGATTAATGGTATGGATTATCAGTAAAGATAAATGACATTCTTAGATGTTCGTTTAGATAGCTCATAATACTTTTGATTAAGCCAGTTAAACGATATTGCAAAAGTCAACAATACTTGTTTGAAAACTACTTAGATGAGTCTTGGAGCTTTTTAAGAGAGCTTTGGGGTAGTCTACAGTTGGCATAACGTAGTATCACAGTTTAGTTACAACCATGAATACAATAAATATACAAAACCAAAATAATATACGTATATGCTTCCATGTATTTATTCATTTGTTATTTCTTTGGTTATGGTTATAATACAGGTTTGTTTTTTTTTTTTAAAGGAGGGGGGATTAGCAAGTTAACATTGCTCTGGAGACTAGTTCTAACCTAGCCAAATGTGTATTAGGACACGATGTTTTTAAGTTGAAGCCTGAAAAACTGCGAGACAGTGAAGGGGTCTACTTGTCCATTTTTATTAACATTTATATTTGCACAATGTATTCTTTTTGGGTAGCCAATTTCTTTTTTATCTGTGAGTTATGAGCCAGTGCTGAATGCCTAACACATCTTGAGAATTAAAAATGCTTCTAAAATTCTAGTCAATCATGATAGTGAAGAGTGATCAAGACCAGAGGGTTTGCTTGTTGCTGTTTTTATTAACATGTGAATGGCAAAAGAAATGTAGTCAATAGTTTGCCAAGTTTGAACCGATAATGTCACTGAGACTGCTCAAATCTATTTTATTCAGGATAAGTTTCGAACAGAAAGTTCTTCAGTAAAATGGGATATCATTTTACTATAAAAACAAAACATGAGAAGCTAATAAAAAAAAAGAAAATTAAATGTTTTATTTAAAAAGGAAAGAAAATTGTATTGAAATGGGATCTAATTTCTCTAGTTATTAAAAAAAAATCATTGCTTTGTAATATTTATTTTATGTGGTATCTTCCAGACATTTAAAACCATAATTTTATATTTCTTCTTTTTTAAAAGTAGATTTACAATATTGTTTTAAGTGTGCAGCAAAGTGCTTCTGTTATATATATATTATTTTTTCAGATTATTTCCATTATAAGTTATTACAAAGTATTAAATATTATTCACTGTGTTATACAGTAAATCTTTGATGGTTTTATTTCTTCTTATGTGGTATTTGTAAAAAAAATGTCATAAAGACAAAAACTTCTGGACTATTATTGAGAGTTTTTAAATATTATTACTACCTATATTATAACTGGCAAAAAGAAAATTTTGCCACTGTTTTTCAGTTCTTTCTAATGATACTTTAAAAATACAGATAAGATTTTTTTTAACATTAGGCAAAATTAAAGCTTCTTAAAGATTTATTGACAGAAAACAATAAAATTCGGTAAAGCAATTATCCTTCAAGTAAAAATAAATTAATTAAAAAAAAATTCTTAAAGATTTATTTACCATGATCAAGAGTCTAAAGGTTAGAATTATGTCAGAATTCTTTGGTCAAAATCTAGAGAGGAAAATCATTTAGAATATCTGAAATTATGTTTTAGAAACAGATGCAATTTACTTATTAAGCTTTCATTGATATTGGCAATTACTCTGAGACCAGAAAACAGATTTTTTAATACTATGAAATTTTTAAGCTAATTAAAAATTATATGCTAACAGATATAGCATTACTATTTTANAAAGGTTAGAATTATGTCAGAATTCTTTGGTCAAAATCTAGAGAGGAAAATCATTTAGAATATCTGAAATTATGTTTTAGAAACAGATGCAATTTACTTATTAAGCTTTCATTGATATTGGCAATTACTCTGAGACCAGAAAACAGATTTTTTAATACTATGAAATTTTTAAGCTAATTAAAAATTATATGCTAACAGATATAGCATTACTATTTTAAAAACATTTTTGATATTTCATAAAACTATAATAGTAAATAATAAAATAGTAAAATGACATTTTAAGGTTATTTTTTAATTGCCATTTTAGTTTTCTCTATGGTCCCTATTTTATATCATTACAAATACTCTGTTAAATTATGCTATTTTAACTCAAAAACATACCTAAATTATTTTTTCTTAAATACAGTTAATTGTAATTGAGTCGATTTTGTTTTCAAATTAAGGGCTAATACTTAGAAATTCAGAAATTCAGAAATTCAGGAGATAATAGGGATTATCCCTAAAATTTTTCTTAATGTTGGTATAACTCCATATAATTACTATAAAACCAGTTATTATGTTTTTATAATGTCAGTATTTCTGTATGAAAACCAAAAATCTGCACAGGACTCTGTTGCCTGCATGAAGCCTCACAACCAGATGTTTGTAAGCGTCAGGTAGCTGAGAACCGAGTTGTTTAACCTTTGTGCATCTTCTAAAACCAAGCTATCTCTCTGTAACTTTCAAAATCGTGAGATTAATTCATTAAGAAAGTAAAGCAAACTAAATGCAACTGGTTAGCCATAGATTTGAAGGTTCTAAAACTATTAAAATTTCCCTCCTTATTGATTCTGTCTGTGGCAGTTCCTACATTCTGTGTAATACCCATCTTATTATTATCTTCACCCCATAGAACATGTAATATTTATTTTTATAGCAATGCAAATACTTAGTTTAGTAAGATAAGATTATGAACCACGTTTTGAGTTACCCTTTGCATCAAAATTGTAATCTGCTATATTTGTTTCATTTAAGCCTAAGAATTGGCAAAATAGAAAGTTGAAAAATAATGGTATTATTTTCCTTTGAAAATGTTACTTATTTTACTACAGGTCTCAGATAAAATGAAAATAACCTTTTCTTCTGAAATTATTGTTTTAGCAAATTTTAAAAAATAAAATGCAAGAAATCTTCAATATGCCATATGGTTTCTGTTTCTTGCTACTAGTTCATTTATCTGTGAAAACAGAAATGCATTATTTTTATATGCATTTAGAAAAAACAATAAATAAATATGTGATGAATTCTAGAATTTATACTTTATATTTAGAATTTATAAATAAATTGAAGTAAGTAGAAGGTTTATATTCCAACTAAAGGTTACAAAAATCTGAGCAATAAAATATCAACTTACTTAAATATTTGGCACTCAAAATAAAACTTTGTTATTCTGCTTTATAAATCTAAAAAGAACTTGACTAAAATAATTAAAAATTTTCTATATCTGTTAAAATTGCTTTTGGTATTTAGTAAGTGTTTTAAATAGAATTTCTATTCAGAATGTATACTTTTTTATAAATAGATGCAACGCAGAGTTTTTTTAATTTCAGGTTTTTCAAAACCTGAAATTAAAAAATCTTAAGCAGTTAATACTTTCTTGGCAACTCCTTGCTTTTCATAGAAATAAAACTTTAATGAAGTTATCTCATCTTCCTTTCAAATATTAGTATTTTAAATATCAAGAATTTAAAATTTTAAAAAGCAGAGGAAGAGTTTTCAATATTTACAATAATGTTATTCCTAACTAAAAGGTTTATGAATTTAAAATAATTTGTATTAACATTTAGAAATTACCAGTGATTTCTTATGGAAGAAAATACAAAATCATATTGCTTTTTAACAGTATCATATGTTAACTATCAGTCCAAACTTGTTAATTTTGGTCTT
>SJYX01007589.1:35465-49804 GCA_006410675.1 Oreotragus oreotragus
CAGGCTGCAGGCTCTGGAGCGTGGGCTTCAGCAGTTATGGCCCCTGGGCTGAAGTGCACTGAGGTATGTGGAATCTCCGCGGACCAGGGATTGAACCCACGTCCCCTGCAGTAACAGGCGGATTCTCATCCACTATGCCACCAGGGAAGTTCAAGGCAGGTTTTTTTCTGCGTCTGGAGAAACAATCCATAGTCAGACCGTGAGACCACCCAACCAGGCCCAGAGCGTGCAGGAGGCCCATCCCTGCTCCCTTGTGGAGGGCAAGCACCCTGGGCCAGGGATTTAGAAGTGCGCCCTAACCAACCTGTCTCTCAGGGCGCATCCTTGGGTTCCTCCAAGCTCATCACCGAGCCTTGAGGTCTCGCCCTGGACCCGCAGGTGGAGTTCAGCCGTGCTCTGGCGCCCTCTGGTGGACACCCGCTGTAACAACCACCCTCAGCCCTTCGGCCTGCCTCCCCGCCTTTCCCCCGCAACTGCACAGGTCTCTCACAATCTTACCTTAAGATTTGGTTTTTTATTCAGAAACACTGGACTAGACCCAAGGTCACTTGAAATGGACTATTTCTAATCGCAGGCAGGAAAACTAAGCGACACGAGAGAAAATGTACTTTTATGGTGGCTGAAGAGACGTGCTGTGCCGTTAGTCGCTCAGTCGAGTCTGACCCCGCGGAGCGTAGCCCGCCGGGCTCCTCCGTCCACGCGGATTCTCCAGGCGAGAATGCTGGAGTGGGCCACCATGCCCTCCTCCAGGGATCTTCCCAGACCAGGGACCGGTCAAGAGATGGGGTGAGTACCATTTCTGCAGCGATTTTCAGCTCTCACTTTGATGACAGGACGCTGGCCTGTGTTCATATTTCCTAATGTTCCAGAAAGAAATGTTTACAACATCAATGTTCACTGGAATCGCAGCTTTCCCTCTTTAAGACCTAGTGACTTTCCGTGAGTTTATTCTCCCCTCAAGCACTGTTTTTGCAGAAGCACTAGTCACTCAGTCATGCCGGACTCTGCAACATCTCCTCTGTCCATGGAATTCTCCAAGAAAGAAGAGTACCGGAGTGGGTAGCCATTCCCTTCTCCAGGGGATCTTCCCAAACCAAGGCTCAAACCCGGGTCTCCTGCACTGAGGCAGATTCTTTACCGCTTGAGCCAACAAGGAAGCCATTTTGCAAAATGGAGATAAGGAAATCCACTTGCATAACTTTTAGAGTTAAGTGAGATAAAATGTCAAGGACGGTATCGATCAATAGAATTTAATGAAAATCTACACCCTTTCCTTTTTCTCCTTTCTCAAAGCAGGTGTTCATTCTTTGCAAACTTCATACTCTCTTTTCTCTCCAGGGACATCACAATTCCTGATACACAAGAACCAAACAATATTCGTGGACTGATTCTCTCATCCATTATTCCAGCTGAGACATTCATCAATTTCTATCCACGTCGGTGAGACAGCCTCTATTCTCCTCTGTGACTCTGCTCTTTTAACTACAGTGTCCTCTACGAAGATGCTAGTTGCCTGGGTGTGGAATATTACTAGATTTTATTTTCTAATATTATCTTGTAGTTATTACTCTCTTGTTGGCCTGTCCCATTTCTTTATACCCTCCAATCTCAGTACAATGATTTAACAAATAATTAGATAAATAATCTTTTGATTAACACACTAGGTAGTCATAATAGATCTCACAGAAAATGCTAATCTTTAGGTACAGTTGAGGAATGTTTCATCTATGTTCTTTCAAGAGGTAAACATCATAGTTTCTTATAATGCATATAAAAAACAGAAAATTCACTATCTTGATCGCTTCACCAAAGTTCAGAATTTTTTGCTAAAACTACAAGGCCAGGGAGTGGAATGACAAAAAAATATACAATGTCACAGTCATGTTTTCATCTCTTTTGGATGACACTAAATCACAGCTTGGTATTATTAATGTATATTGAATTTTATGCAGCTTATTTTACAGGCAAAAATTGTGAACATAACTCCTTTTCAATAGACCCAAAATCTAATAGTAAACTACCCAAAGGGGTGGAAAATTTATATCACTTCTTTTAACAGATGTAGTAATAAAACTATGACTTATGAGAACAAGACTACACTGAGAAATGAAAAGAAATAAAACACTGGGAACCGATGAAAACAACACTAAATATAGTCAGAAAAATAGAAAACATATCAGCTTTATACCTCTGCAATTAAATAAATATTTATATATGTAGGGAATGAATACTTCAGCAGAAAACTCTTAATTAAAAAGAACAATGTTTTGTAAAATAAATAGATAGCAATAGTGCATCTAAGATACACAAATAAGCATTTTAACTCAGGCTAATAGGTCTTGTGCAAACATAGGGAAATAATTTTGCCATCTAAAAACATTAGGGTTGTTGACAAAGATTTGACTCAAGTGGGATCAAAAGGAAACTTTCCCCTGGTGTCTAATTTATCAAGTTCAAGTCATTAAGGTATTTATTTCAGAAGTAGATCTCATTCTATAAAGAATTATTTAGAGAATGTCATTGTCTCTGCCTTTCATTAAGTCTAGGTATCAGTATATCTGCAATACTAGGGATAGAAACATAAAACATGTTGATATACTATGGTTTGGGGCAGCTATTAATGTTTTTTTTTGTTTGCTTGTTTGAGAAGAACTGATTTATTTTCAAATTGATATAAAATCAAATAACTTTGTCTTGTTTCTATGTCTTTTTTTTTTCTATGTCTTTTATAACGTTGATTAAGGACAATGGAATGCGCAGTTACATTGCAAGAATAGATATGACCATAAAGAATGACAAAAGCATTACTTTAAGATGGATTCTTTTTAAAAATTTTGTAGTAATAAAAAGAGACAGTGGAGGACAGGGGAGCCTGGCGTGCTGCAGTCCACAGGATTGCAAAGAGCTGGACACGACTTAGCGACTGAACAGGGAGAAGAAATATATTGTAGGGCGTGTATTACCATCCTTGTAAAAGCTGTGAGCAACTATGAATGAGTAAATCTACATTTGTTAGCTAATGGTATGATACAACCAAACATTTATCAAAATAAAAATGAAGTCCATATAGATACAAAATCTAGTCTTTATCATTAGCATGAAGAGAAACTATAGATCCCAAATGAAGTCCTGAGGGTAACACTCCTAAAACAATAACATTTTAAATGCTATTACAAACCCATTTGATATCCACTTTAATTGCCACAATGCTGATGGATATAAACACATGTCACAAATGCCACTATAGCAGTTTCAATATAGTCAGTACCATTCAGCCTTAGTTAAGAACAAGTAAAAGGGTGTTTAAAATTGCATGCTGCCAGGAAAGAGGGGGATACATCAATTACAGCAAACATCAGCTCCTTAAAACAGCAAACCAAAGATTTATACTAAATCATGTTCTGTCCCACTTAGATACAGGGCTCACACCCAGGTCTCCTGCGTGGCTGGCGGATCCTTTACCATCTAAGCCACCAGGAAAGCCTCATGACAGATATGGAATACAATAAAACAGGAAAACGATGCATCAACCACTCCTTTTTGTGGTCTCAGCTGGTTTCTACTGCTTAATTAGCCTGGAAAGAAGAATTGGGATGCGAAAAATGACTCAGAAGGGGAGGCTGAAATTCACTTTACAATAGTTAGTCTATGAAAAGGATTTTTAAAATACCACCATGCCACTATATTTTAGCTGAAGGGACAGGTAGTTACATATGCCATTGTATTTCAATTGGTCAGACAAGTTCTGCTGTTCCCTTTAACCTTGTCCTACATGCGGGACTGACACCTTAAAATCCAACATGAGAGACCTCACGCCATGAACTCAAGATGGCATTTTTCAGTGTGTGGGTCACAGAATGATCCCTGGATGTTTGTTAAAAGCAAACATTCCTGTGCCCCAACCAAGTTCTCCCAAGTCAGAATCACAGTAATGAGCATTGTGACAAGCAGCGTGCAAATTCTGACATTCACACTTGCTTAAAAACGACTGCCCGGGGAATTCTCTGGTTATCCCGTGGTTAAGAATCTTCCTTTCAATGCAGGGGACTTGAGTTCGATCCCTGGTCAGGGAACGCAGATCTCACACGCCACAGAGCAGCTAAGCCGGAGAGCCTCAACTACAGAGCCCAAAGATCCCACATGACACAAGGGAGACGGCACAGGCTCGATGCAGACAAATAAACATGTAAACAAACAAAGAAAGAGCTCTAAACTCTATCTCTATTCTATGCGCTATTTATTTACCTGCAGACAGCCTATCTCTATTCTATGCGCTATTTATTTACCTGCAGACAGCCTTTGGAATTCTTGCATCTGCCTATCCACATGAAGTGTACTTTTTTCCTCGTCATACATTACTTGCGTCACTACTTTCTGTCTTTGGAGGAATCCTTTTCTGCAAAGCTGAAGGGCCAGGTCCTTTGTCACTGACCACTGGTCTAGTGGCTAGGATCTGGTGCTTTCAATCTCTGGCTAGGAACCCAAGCCCCACTCCAAGCCGCTGCAGGCCAAGGCCACCTGAGATCATTTCCACTGTGGGGGGCACAGGTGTGATTCCTGGTCAGGGAACGAAGAAACCATGGCCCAGCCAAAAAAAAAAAAAAATCCGATATAGTTCTGCACTGAATTAGAAGTGTCACTATGTCACTAAGACAACTTAATGAGGTTATCTTTTACAAAGTGCAGATATGTGTCCTAGCTCTGTCCACTGAAAAGGTCCCCAAACAAGGATCAAACTCTGACACCAGACTGTCATCACTCAATACCATTTTCCATGAAGAGAAAAGTAGGCTCCTGGAGAAACGACTGATTCCAGGAATGCAACTGGGTAAGAGGAGCCCGGAGCACATCGTCGCAACAGAAACGAAAAACTGCTGGAGACAGAGGATCATTCAAAACCCCAGAGCCAGAGAGGGATGATTTTCACTAACATCGATCAGAATTTCCTGCAGTGGATTAAAATGCATCACGGATATTGAATTCTATAAGTTCACTGGAAGGAAAAAAAAAAANGCTATTAATGTTTTTTTTGTTTGCTTGTTTGAGAAGAACTGATTTATTTTCAAATTGATATAAAATCAAATAACTTTGTCTTGTTTCTATGTCTTTTTTTTTTCTATGTCTTTTATAACGTTGATTAAGGACAATGGAATGCGCAGTTACATTGCAAGAATAGATATGACCATAAAGAATGACAAAAGCATTACTTTAAGATGGATTCTTTTTAAAAATTTTGTAGTAATAAAAAGAGACAGTGGAGGACAGGGGAGCCTGGCGTGCTGCAGTCCACAGGATTGCAAAGAGCTGGACACGACTTAGCGACTGAACAGGGAGAAGAAATATATTGTAGGGCGTGTATTACCATCCTTGTAAAAGCTGTGAGCAACTATGAATGAGTAAATCTACATTTGTTAGCTAATGGTATGATACAACCAAACATTTATCAAAATAAAAATGAAGTCCATATAGATACAAAATCTAGTCTTTATCATTAGCATGAAGAGAAACTATAGATCCCAAATGAAGTCCTGAGGGTAACACTCCTAAAACAGTAACAATTTAAATGCTATTACAAACCCATTTGATATCCACTTTAATTGCCACAATGCTGATGGATATAAACACATGTCACAAATGCCACTATAGCAGTTTCAATATAGTCAGTACCATTCAGCCTTAGTTAAGAACAAGTAAAAGGGTGTTTAAAATTGCATGCTGCCAGGAANTTTAAATGCTATTACAAACCCATTTGATATCCACTTTAATTGCCACAATGCTGATGGATATAAACACATGTCACAAATGCCACTATAGCAGTTTCAATATAGTCAGTACCATTCAGCCTTAGTTAAGAACAAGTAAATGGGTGTTTAAAATTGCATGCTGCCAGGAAAGAGGGGGAAACATCAATTACAGCAAACATCAGCTCCTTAAAACAGCAAACCAAAGATTTATACTAAATCATGTTCTGTCCCACTTAGATACAGGGCTCACACCCAGGTCTCCTGCGTGGCTGGCGGATCCTTTACCATCTAAGCCACCAGGAAAGCCTCATGACAGATATGGAATACAATAAAACAGGAAAACGATGCATCAACCACTCCTTTTTGTGGTCTCAGCTGGTTTCTACTGCTTAATTAGCCTGGAAAGAAGAATTGGGATGCGAAAAATGACTCAGAAGGGGAGGCTGAAATTCACTTTACAATAGTTAGTCTATGAAAAGGATTTTTAAAATACCACCATGCCACTATATTTTAGCTGAAGGGACAGGTAGTTACATATGCCATTGTATTTCAATTGGTCAGACAAGTTCTGCTGTTCCCTTTAACCTTGTCCTACATGCGGGACTGACACCTTAAAATCCAACATGAGAGACCTCACGCCATGAACTCAAGATGGCATTTTTCAGTGTGTGGGTCACAGAATGATCCCTGGATGTTTGTTAAAAGCAAACATTCCTGTGCCCCAACCAAGTTCTCCCAAGTCAGAATCACAGTAATGAGCATTGTGACAAGCAGCGTGCAAATTCTGACATTCACACTTGCTTAAAAACGACTGCCCGGGGAATTCTCTGGTTATCCCGTGGTTAAGAATCTTCCTTTCAATGCAGGGGACTTGAGTTCGATCCCTGGTCAGGGAACGCAGATCTCACACGCCACAGAGCAGCTAAGCCGGAGAGCCTCAACTACAGAGCCCAAAGATCCCACATGACACAAGGGAGACGGCACAGGCTCGATGCAGACAAATAAACATGTAAACAAACAAAGAAAGAGCTCTAAACTCTATCTCTATTCTATGCGCTATTTATTTACCTGCAGACAGCCTATCTCTATTCTATGCGCTATTTATTTACCTGCAGACAGCCTTTGGAATTCTTGCATCTGCCTATCCACATGAAGTGTACTTTTTTCCTCGTCATACATTACTTGCGTCACTACTTTCTGTCTTTGGAGGAATCCTTTTCTGCAAAGCTGAAGGGCCAGGTCCTTTGTCACTGACCACTGGTCTAGTGGCTAGGATCTGGTGCTTTCAATCTCTGGCTAGGAACCCAAGCCCCACTCCAAGCCGCTGCAGGCCAAGGCCACCTGAGATCATTTCCACTGTGGGGGGCACAGGTGTGATTCCTGGTCAGGGAACGAAGAAACCATGGCCCAGCCAAAAAAAAAAAAAAATCCGATATAGTTCTGCACTGAATTAGAAGTGTCACTATGTCACTAAGACAACTTAATGAGGTTATCTTTTACAAAGTGCAGATATGTGTCCTAGCTCTGTCCACTGAAAAGGTCCCCAAACAAGGATCAAACTCTGACACCAGACTGTCATCACTCAATACCATTTTCCATGAAGAGAAAAGTAGGCTCCTGGAGAAACGACTGATTCCAGGAATGCAACTGGGTAAGAGGAGCCCGGAGCACATCGTCGCAACAGAAACGAAAAACTGCTGGAGACAGAGGATCATTCAAAACCCCAGAGCCAGAGAGGGATGATTTTCACTAACATCGATCAGAGTTTCCTGCAGTGGATTAAAATGCATCACGGATATTGAATTCTATAAGTTCACTGGAAGGAAAAAAAAAAAGAAATGTTTAATTTTGGAAGATGCTAGGTAACTAACACATTAATTTGACTATCAGAAAAAGAGGGTTAAAAAAAAATCCAGCATTTAGTTCATGTTACCTAGATGAACTGTAATATGGCTAACTACTCCCTTTATGGAAATATTGCAGCTCATCAGTGAAGGCTAAATGATAAATTAGAATGTCATCATTTCATAACTTGTAGCAAGTTAGTACGATATAAGGAGGATTATCCTGGAGAAGGAAACGGCAGCTCACTCCAGTATCCTTGCCTGGAGAATGCCACCGAGGGCTATATTCCATGGGGTCAGGAAGAGTCGGACTAAGTGACTGAACACAGCAAGGAGGACATCCACGGCTGCTAACACATCCACATGTGAAACGAGCGACGGCTGAGAGGGGAGGGCCCGCACAGCACTAATCAAACATGAACTCCATCAAGCTTACAGTCCCCACCTGGCAACTTCTAGAAAACATAGAAGAAAGGGGAACATGTTAAATGGCACTGAAGGGAAATAATCAGCAAAATCCACATTGTGGAAGACCATATACATCATACAATCTAGTTTTTCAACAGGTAAACAACACAAAGGGAAAACACAGGGAGAGAGAGCGCGCTCTGTATTAAGAGAGATGACTTGAACTTGCCTTTTACGGGGTCTTCCTATTTCAGGAAGGCTTCCCAGGTGGTACAGCGATCGAGAACCTGCCTACCAATGCAGGAGACCCAGGGTCGATCCCTGGGTCGGGAAGATCCCCTGGAGAAGGAGATGGCACCCCACTCCAGCACTCTTGCCTGGAGAATCCCATGGACAGGGGAGCCCGGAAGGCAACAGGCCAAGGGGTCGGAAAGAGTCAGCCGTGACTGATGGACTGAGCACAATGCGCATTTCAGGAAAGCCAGCTTCATTCCTAGTTCTCAAGACAAGAGCTATGGAAATGCCTTGAACTCTTCCCTTTCCTCCAACTCAGCAAGCAGCCAGTCAGTAACTCTGAGTACCCCTCACGCAACCCTTCGCCGATGCTCTGGTCAAATCCCCAGGCCTCCCTTGCCTGCTTCCCACAGGAACCTCAAACAAGCCCCCTCTTTGCACCCTCATACCCTGATGCCTACCAGGAACCCAGGAGCCGGGCTGGGCCTTCTCAGATACGCCGCTCAAGGTCTTCACGTGGCACCAGTCTTGTGCACAATTCAAGCAGCCAACGGCCCTCTAAGCCTGGGCTCCTCGCTGCCCTGCTAATCTCCCCGTTGCTTCTTGGGCTCGCACCACACTGACCACCCAGCGTTCCTCAAGCAGATCAGCTGGCCCCTCCTTGGAGACTCACACTCGCTCTTTTTTGAGTCTAGAGTCTTCTTTCCTCAGGTCTCCTCGCCGCTCCTTCCCCTGCAGATCTGAGCTCCGGAGCCAACCTTTCGCCGAGTCCCACCTCCATCGCAGCTGCTCTCAATCTACTGGCCCAGCTCTGCACGTGTAAATTATTTCTTAATATCAGTCTCCCTTCCATAGAAGGAAAGAAAGCAGGGATTGTTTTTAATGTGATATATGCACAGCGCTTAGAATGGTAACTGGCTCATAGTAGGGCTTCAAAAACAGTAGCTGACTAGAAGCATGAATTAATAAAAAAAAATAGCATACAAACACCTGATCTAGGACCCCGTTACAATCACTTTGGTTCAAGCTCTGCTGAGTCTATCCTGACAGACTCTGGACAGGGCCCGTACTTCCTTAGAGCCAGAATTTCCCTTCATCTCTTACAACACGCCTCTCTATCAGAATACCTTGCAGCTCGCTGTTCTTAAATCCATGAAACCAAGTTCAGTTATGGTGCCCCGGCAGTCATTTTCTATATGATAGTGATTTCCCCAGTTTTATCTTTGGCCTGATCAGAACTGCCTTTCGTTAGCTCCTCTGATACAGCAAGAAAAGCCTCAACATATTATGGTAATTCACACATGATTCTGAAGACAGACTGATGGTTATTTACATCTGGGCCAGCAGAATAACCTTTACCTAAGGAAAAACTCCTGAAATGAATTAGGCTGGATTAGGTAATCAATAAATCTGCCTCCATAATAGGCCTGTTTCTTCTACTTTAGCCTTTGTTCCCTATTGCTTTTGCGACAAGTTGATCATTAAAGGGATGTTGCCTATAGCTTAAAATATATGCAACAGCTCCTCTCTGGGAACCCCTCCCCCGATGTGCCTGAGGATTAAACTACAATACCTTTATTCAGTTCACCTGGGAATGCTGACAGCAAGAAGAAATTAACACACTCCCTCCTGGTGTCAGCCCTAAACCAGGACACCTTTGCAGCCATTTTCACCGGTCTTCTTACTTTGGCTCCTGAGCCCGCTTTTTCTTTCTTTGATAATAAATAAATAAATAAATAAATAAACAAATGCAGACCCCAGTGAGAGGCTTCTCTGCAACCCTTGTATGCCGTCTGCTTGGATGCCTGGCTTTCTGTTTGCTTTTTAAATACTGTTACTTATTTATTTTTGGCTGTGCTGGGACTCCGTTGCTGGCCTTTTCCCTAACTGCGGCAGGAAGGGGCTACTCTCTAGGCGGTGCCTGGGCTTCTCATCGCAGTGGTCTCTCTTGTGGAGCACGGGGTCTGGGCCATGGGCTTCGGTTGCGGCTCCCAGGCTCAATAACTATGTCACACAGGCTTAGCTGCTCTGCGGCATGTGGGATCTCCCCGGACCAGGAATCAAATCCACGTCTGCAAGAGGCAAAGCGAGAGAGAGGAAGTAATTTACTACAGTAGGACGCTTGTGAGGCTTACAGACAGGCGGGTGAGAGGAGTCCCTACACGTCAAGCCAGGATTGTCACTGCGCGATGGAAATGAGTGAAAAGGCAGTCACACATGATTGAAACGGTAAATCGTCCCAGGTTTTAGCATATCACCTTTCCCTTATATTTTTGTTTTTAGTGCGCGCAGAGGAATCATTAATTTACTGAGCTCACGGGGCAGGACGTGACTCTCGTGCCACAATTGTTTGATTGTTTTCGGGCATGTCTCAAGCTGATGTTGCACAGTGTCATTGCTACACAAGCCTGCTTTCTTCAGTGATCAGTAACTTACAGGGGTCTCCCATACCTTTTTCTTTACTAGAATCCCCTAGTGTAATCAACTAGTTATTAATAATTACCTGCCTGGACTTCCCAAGTGGCGCGAGTGGTACAGAGCTCGCCTGCCAATGCAGGACACTTAAGATACGTGTGTTCGATCCCTGGGTCGGGAACATCTCCTGGAGAAGGAAAAGGCAACCACTCCGGTATTCTTGCCTGAGAAACTCCACGCACAGAGAAGCCTGGCGGGTTACGGTCCGTGGGGGCGCAAGGTGTCGGAAGCGACTGAGCATGCGCACAAACGATGACAAAACGATGACCTCATCCTTTACTCTGTCCCTATCATTTCCTTCCTGCCTTCCTTTCTCGCTCTCTCTTTCTAAAAACTAATCCTTGAGTGTTGTCCTATAGCAGTGTTCCAGACCTTTCTTTCTTTAACTCATGATGGAAGCACATTCTAACCTGACCCTCCTTTAAGGTATCATAACCCCCATTTTAATATACACAAAATAATATTCAGAAAGGCAAACATTAAGCAAGAGAAAAAAAAAAAGGTTACTATTATGGTCTCTGTCAATAAATTTAAAAACACTAACCAGTTTTTTACTATTGATGAATATTTAGGTCCTGGTTTCTTCTTGGCCCTAAATTCTAGTTCCAACAATCTCACCCTGTGCATTGTCTCTTTGTATCTGTTTTATAGCTATTCATTCATTCATTCAACAAATATTACTTTGTACCTACTATATGACTGATACAGATCTAGGCTCCAGGGAAACCACAGCAAAAAAAAAAAAAAATCATAAATTTTTGCAGTATATATCCTTACATTCTAGTGGGGAAAAGAAAACAAGAGAACAGATAACAAGCAAAATTAAAATAAAATGTGTATTTAGCAAGTGATAATGGCGAGAAGAAAAACTAAAGGAAGGGAAGACCTAATTCCCTGACCAGGGATCAAGGCTGGGTCCCCACAGTGAAAGCACCAAGTCCTAACCACTGGACCACTAGGGAATCCCCTGTACTTTTAAACATAGAGGAAACCATAAAGGCCCTGAGCAAGTGACATTTGAATAGATAAAATGGTTATCCAGCAAGCCATGTGGATGTCGGGGGAAAGTAACCCAGAGAGAAGAAATGCAAATATTTTAAATCTGGAATACTCCAGTTATCACTTGGGTACATAAGGAGGCTAGTGAGTGAGGAAGGAGAGAGGAGCAGAAGCTGAAGGCAGAGAGATAATGGGACATGACCTCACAGTGAGCTGGAAATCCACTGGCATCAGAAGCTTTGGAGCAAATTAGTTTGCTTTCACTTATTCTTTGACATACAAGTTTTTGCTTCAATCAAATTATACTTCAGATGGATTTGAAAACATGTGTGTATATATATATATTTTTTATATATATCTTTACAAAGATCTGAAACTTTTTAAAGTGTCATGGCATTCTAAAAGGTAATATGTCGATATTTCAATAATATAAAGCAATTACTATTGATGCATCTTGAAAATGATTGTGTCTGTGTGTGTGTGTTTCCCAAGAAAGAAAGAAGAAAGTGAAGTCGCTCAGTCGTGATCGACTCTTTGCAACCCCATGGACTATAGCCTACTAGGCTCCTCCATCCATGGGATTTTCCAGGCAAGAATACTGGAGTGGGTTGCCATTTAGAGATCAAACTCATGCTCCCTGCATTGGTGCATTCAAAGTGTCGAATCTTAACCACTGGACCACCAGGGAAGCACCAAGAACCAAAAATTAATATCCCCCTTTAAAACAAGACTGTTATCATGTAGGTACATCTTCAATAAATTTGTAGTCTATTAAAATACCATTCTATAGAAATACTAAAAAGGAAGCTTTGATGAGGCTAATGCTCCCTGCATTGGTGCATTCAAAGTGTCGAATCTTAACCACTGGACCACCAGGGAAGCACCAAGAACCAAAAATTAATATCCCCCTTTAAAACAAGACTGTTATCATGTAGGTACACCTTCAATAAATTTGTAGTCTATTAAAATACCATTCTATAGAAATACTAAAAAGGAAGCTTTGATGAGGCTCTGACTACTTTTGGACACTTTTCTTCTTTCCTTTATTATGCTTCCATGAAAAGGAGAGTGATGGGTTTAGGGGGCTGGTTTAATATCAATATATGGGAGTCAAGGGATATAAGGATGCTGACTGAATCAATGGGGTCCCTGATTTGTGGTGACTGACTTAACAATAGGCGTTATGTGATCCACAGGGCCAACTGGATCAGCGGGAGGGCCCCCCCATCTTACAGGGGACGGCAGCCTTGCAGGTAAGAGAAGGTGGTGGACTAGGGAAGCTGGCAATACACAGGCTTGGGTCTTCTCAGCTATTTGAGTTCCCTGGGTCTGCCACACGGGGAAGGCAATGGCACCCCACCCCAGTACTCTTGCCTGGATAATCCAATGGATGCAGTAGCCTGGTGGGCTGCAGTCCATGGGGTCGCTAACAGTCGGACAGACTGAGCGACTTCACTTTCACTTTTCTCTTTCATGCATTGGAGAAGGAAATGGCAACCCACTCCAGTATTCTTGCCTGGAGAATCCCAGGGATGGGGGAGCCTGGTGGGCTGCCGTCTATGGGGTCACACAGAGTCGGACACGACTGAAGTGACTTAGCAGCAGCAGCAGCAGCAGGTCTGCCACAATGAATTGGCACAAACCAGGTGGCTTAACACAACCGATCCATATTCTCTCACAGTTCTGGAGACTAGAAGTCTAAAATCCAGATGTGGCAAGGCTCACACCTCCAGAGTACAAACTGTTCTATGCCTCTCTTACCTTGTGGGCTTGCTGGCAACCCTTGTGTTTCTCTACTTGTAGATACAGCGTTCCAATCTCTGCCTTTGTGGTCACAGGGCATTATGCTCTGTGTCTTCCTCTCCTCTAAAGACACTAGTCAGATTAGAGCCCACCCTAATGACCTCATCTTAATTTGATTACAGTTGACCCATTTCCAAATATATTCACATTCACAGGTGCTGGGGATTAGGCATGAGACTCAAGAGAAGTGGGTTGGATCCCTGGGTGGGGAAGATTCTTCTGGAGTAGGGAATGGCAACCCACTTCAGTATTCTTGCCTGGAGAATCCCTTGGACAGAGGAGCCTGGCTGGAAGAGCCTATGGGACCTCAAAGGGTTGGACACAATTGAGCAACTAAGCACATATATCTTTTTTAAATTAATTATTTTTGTCCCTGTCACAATGCATGCCAGTCTTAGTTTCCCAGCCAGGAATCAAGCCTGTGCCCTCCATGCTGTGGAGGCAGAGTCTTAACCACTAGACTGCCAGGAAATTCCCAACGACAGTTTGTTTTCAGAGAAATGTACTACTTCTTAAGTGAAAACATTTGGAGAAATATCAATAACCTCAGATATGCGGACGACACCAGCCTTACACCAGAAAGTGAAGAGGAACTAAAAAGCCTCTTGATGAAAGTGAAAGTAGAGAGTGAAAAAGTTGGCTTAAAGCTCAACATTCAGAAAACAAAGATCATGGCATCTGGTCCCATCACTTCATGGGAAATAGATGGGGAAACAGTGGAAACAGTGTCAGACTTTATTTTGGGGGGCTCCAAAATCATTGCAGATGGTGATTGCAGCCATGAAATTAAAAGACACTTACTCCTTGGAAGGAAAGTTATGACCAACCTAGA
>SJYX01007589.1:50175-79408 GCA_006410675.1 Oreotragus oreotragus
ACTAAGGTCCGCCTAGTCAAGGCTATGGTTTTTCCTGTGGTCAAGTATGGATGTGAAAGTTGGACTGCGAAGAAAGCTGAGCGCCGAAGTATTGATGCTTTCAAACTGTGGTGTTGGAGAAGACTCTTGAGAGTCCCTTGGACTGCAAGGAGATCCAACCAGTCTATTCTGAAGGAGATCAACCCTGGGATTTCTTTGGAAGGAATGACGCTAAAGCTGAAACTCCAGTACTTTGGCCAGCTCATGCGAAGAGTTGACTCATTGGAAAAGACTCTGATGCTGGGAGGGATTGGGGGCAGGAGGAGAAGGGGACGACCGAGGATGAGATGGCTGGATGGCATCACGGACTCGATGGATGTGAGTCTGAGTGAACTCCGGGAATGGTGATGGACAGGGAGGCCTGGCGTGCTGCGATTCATGGGGTCGCAAAGAGTCGGACGCGACTGAGCGACTGAACTGAACTGAACTGAGAATATAGTTGCTATTATGGGAAAATGTCAGTATGAGAAAGAAAAGTGGTGAGAGAACTATCTTTTGTAGAAATCGGATGTGGAGGAAGGACTATAATCACAGACCAGAATGGAGCCTAGAAATGATCTAACCCTTTGTGATACAGATTCAGAGTGAGAGATGAGATGACTTGTGGTCATCTGGGGGCAAATATAGGTCTAGAACTCAGTTGCTTGTTTCTACCTTTTTAATTTCCATAAGTATACTAATAGTGTGGGCTTCCAAGTTGGCTCGGTGGTAAAGAATCTGCCTGCATTGCAGAAAGTGCAGAAGACATGATTTCAGTCCCTGGGTCAGGAAGATCCCCTGGAGGAGGGCATGGCAACCCACTTCAGTTTTCTTGCCTCAAGAATCCCATGGACAAAGGAGTCCGACAGGCTACAGTCCATAGGGTCTCAAAGACTCAGGCACAAGTGAAGTAGCTGAGCACACACACGTGCTAATAGTAGTGCTGGGAATTAGCTGCAGATAAATAGTTGGGCATACTACTTGGTGCACACTCAAGGTTGTTAGATTCCATTATTATCATCATTAAGAATGTTCCTAATACTGACAAAGAAATAGAAATGGTTTATTCTTGGCAGGTTTCCAGCTCTTTCAACCACTAGAGTAGATCGAATCAATTACTTTTTGGCATTCACTTAATTAATGGTGCACTTGTGGCCCAAAGATATGAAAGCAAAACCAGAGAATAAACAATTTATAAGATGGTCACTTGGGCCTTGATGGGAACCTACATTTAGAAACTTTATAAAAGACATCTGTTGAATATCATGAGAGAAAATGGATAGGATTTACAAGTCTAAAATTAAATATCTAAGTTTATGTATAGTCCCATTACAGGAGGGGCTTAAAATTTGCACAGCATCATAAATTAACTGATAGAAGAGTATATTAAAAATTAAACACACATACAAAATCAGTTCAAAGTTCTTTAGGTGAGATTAGAAGCATGAATTGTTCAACACACAGTAGATAAGCGAAATACCTGCTGAGCAAATTTAAGCAAGATGGGAACAATGGTTAAAAGTGTATAATAGTCAATGAAGTAGAAAAGATGACTTAAAGCATTTGGGACCTCACCGTTTTCGGTAGTTTTGGTGAAATTCACAAGGGTTCCTCTTGAGCATAAGGGATTCCAGTGGCGTGCACTGCAAACTGGACAGCCCAGTCAGAGTCTCAATATGGTTGTCGGCCAAGGATAAATGCTGTATCTGAGGTATCTTTGGCAATTGCTTGAAAGATGTGAGATGATTTTTGTTCATATTTAAAACTCTGCAACTGTATATAAAACATAAACATCTTGTCATTTGTCTCCTAAAGAGGATGGTAAACTACCAAATATTGCAAAGCACTGGCATGCCTCACCTAGACTGCTGCTAAGTCACTTCAGTCGTGTCTGACTCTGTGTGACCCCATAGACGGCAGCCCACCAGGCTCCCCCATCCCTGGGATTCTCCAGGCAAGAATACTGGAGTGGGTTGCCGTTTCCTTCTCCAATGTATGAAAGAGAAAAGTGAAAGTGAAGTCGCTCAGTCTGTCCGACTGTTAGCGACCCCATGGACTGCAGCCCACCAGGCTACTCCGTCCATGGGATTTTCCAGGCAAGAGTACTGGGGTGGGGTGCCATTGCCTTCCCCGGCACCTAGACTATGACCCCTCAAAGGTGTGACAGTGACATTTTCTACAAATATGGTTGGGAAGAAAAAAGAAATATGTATATTAAAATATTAAGAGAAAATAAACAGGGCAGATAAGACTGAAAGCTTGTTTAAGGCAAGAATACGTTTTCTTTTCCAATGTGTATATACTAGATACCTGGCACGGTATTGGTCCCTAGTGACTTCTAAATAAGTCCTGGATGAAAGAGTAAAGGCCTGCTTGAAATCTCAGCAATATGAAAGCTCACTCAAAGACACATGAAAGCTTCTGAAGAGTATTGCCCCCAAGTAGTGAGATTATAATTGTTTTCCTTTCTTTCTACTTTTCTGTACTTAAATTCGATATTGAGAAAATAGCATTAAAATTTTTTTTAAGTTTTTTTTTTATGCAAAAAAGAACTAAAAGCTACCCTTGGGAACAGAAATATGTGTTAGGCATTGAGGTTGAATACATTTTCCTGACAGAATATAATGCTTCTTAATATTTTTGCCTTAAAACCATAATTGTATAAAACCATGCCATTAAAGAAAATAACTCCAAATCTATCACTGACACACTGACACCTCACCTTACAGAAAAATTCCTTTATGCATAAGCTGGGATTTAATACTCTGAGGGAAACACAGAGTATTTATTTATAAACCTCATAGCCCACAGAGACACTTGGTAAATAATTATTGCTAATAGTAAACACGGTGCTAAACAGGGATGACAGTCACACAGCAGCATGACAAAAGCAAATTCACCTGGAGCCGCCCCGCACATTTCACTGTGATTTTTCACATCCATTATTTTCATTTCCCTTGTTTCCTTCCATTCTCCATAGGGATATTTTGCCGTCTTAACCGTATCTTTTGATAATTCCAGGTTTCCACTCTTTCCTAGGTGTGTGCCATGTAAACAGTTGTATCTGACTCTTTGCCATTCTATGGACTGTAGCCTGTCAGACTCCTTTGTCCATGGAATTTTCTAGGCAAGAATACTGGAGTAGATTGTCATTCCCTTTTCTATGGGATCTTCCCAACCCAGTAATCAAACCAGTGCCTATTGTGTCTCCTTTATTGCAGCTGGATTCTTTCTTTACCTGCTGAGCCATCGGAGAGCCCCACACATAATCATTAGATGCAATTTAGTCCTATTGCAATTTCTAATGGAAAACCTATCTCAAGCAGATTCTGTCTCTCTGCCTCTCTCTCTGTCCTCATCTGAAATCTGTTCTTTCCTTACCTGCTAGTCATTTTCTCTCATTTTCAGTGTATACCCTGCCACTCTCTCAGCTTCTCAGTTCAGTTCAGTTCAGTTGCTCAGTCGTGTCCAACTCTTTTCAACCCCATGGACTGCAGCACGCCAGGCCTCCCTGTCCATCACCAACTCCTGGAGTTCACTCAAACTCGTGTCCATTGAGTCGGTGATGCCATCCAACCATCTCATTCTCTGTCGTCCCCTTCTCCTCCTGCCTTCAATCTTTCCCAGCATCAGGGTCTTTTCTTCCCATGAGTCAGTAGTTCTTCACTTCAGGTGGCCAAAGTATTAGAGTTTCAGCTTCAGCTGATGAATGAATACTTCCAATGAATACTCAGGACTGATTTCCTTTAGGATGGACTGGTTGGATATTCTTGCTGTCCAAGGGACTCTCAAAAATCTTCTCCAACACCACAGTTCAGAAGCATCAGTTCTTCGGTGCTCAGCTTTCTTGATAGTCCAACTCTCACATCCATACATGATCACTGGAAAGACAATAGCTTTGACTAGACAGACTTCTATTGGAAAAGTAATTTTTTTGCTTTTTAATATGCTGTCTAGGTTGGTCATAACTTTTCTTCCAAGGAGCAAGCGTCTTTTAATTTCATGGTTGCAGTCACCATCTGCAGTGATTTTGGAGACAAAAAAATAAAGTCTCACTGTTTCCATTGTTTCCCCATCTATTTCTCATGAATTGATGGAACCAGATGCCATGATCTTAGTTTTCTGAATGCTGAGTTTTAAGCCAACTTTTTCATTCTCTTTCACTTTCATCAAGAGGTTCTTTAGTTCTTCACATTCTGCCATAAGTGTGGTGTCATCTGTGTATCTGAGGCTATTGATATTTCTCCCAGCAATCCTGATTCCAGCTTGTGCTTCACCCAGCCCAGTGTTTCTCATGATGTACTCTGCATATAAGTTAAATAAGCAGGGTGACAATATACAGACTTGACGTACTCCTTTCCCAATTTGGAACCAGTCTGTTGTTCCATGTCCAGTTCTAACCACTTAAACCTGATCTGCATACAGATTTCTCAAGAGGCAGGTCAGGTGGTCTGGTATTCCCATTTCTTGAAGAATTTTCAGTTTGTTGTGATCGACACAGTCAAAGGTTTTGGCATAATCAATAAAGGAGAAGTAGATGTTTTTCTGGAACTCCCTTGCTTTTTCGATAATCCAACAGATATCCACTGCCTTTTCTAAATCCAGATTGAATATCTGGAATTTCATGGTTCATATACTGTTGAAGCCTAACTTGGAGAATTTTGAGCATTACCTTACTAGAGTGTGAGATGACTGCAATTGTAAGGTAGTTTGAACATTCTTTGGCATTGCCTTTCTTTGGGATTGGAATGAAAACTGACCTTTTCCAGTCCTGTGGCCACTGCTGAGTTTTCCAGATTTGCTGGCATATTGAGTGCAGCACTTTCACAGCATCATCTTTTAGGATTTGAAATAGTTTAACTGGAATTCCATCACCTCCACTCACTTTGTACATAGTAATGCCTCCTAAGGCCCACTTGACTTCATATTCCAGGATGTCTGGCTCTGAGTGAGTGATCACATCATTGTGATTATCTGGGTCATGAAGATCTTTTTTGCATTAGTTCTTCTGTGTATTCTTGCCACCTCTTCTTAATATCTTCTTCTGTTAGATCCATACCATTTCTGTCCTTTATTGTGCCCATCTTTGCATGAAATTTTCCCTTGGTATCTCTAATTTTCTTGAAGAGATCTCTAGTTTTTCCCATTCTATTGTTTTCCTCCATTTCTTTGCATTGATCATTGAGGAAGGCTTTCTTATCTCTCCTTGCTATTCTTTGGAATTCTGCATTCAAATAGGTATATCTTCCTTTTCTCCTTTGCCTTTCACTCTCTTCTTTCCACAGCTATTTGTAAGGCCTTCTCAGACAACCATTTTGCCTTTTTGCATTTCTTTTTCTTGGAGATGGTCTTGGTCTTGATCCCTGCCTCCTGTACAATGTCATGAACCTCCATCCGTAGTTCATTGGGTACTCTATCAGATCTAATCCCTTGAATCTATTATTCGCTTCCACTGTAATCATAAGGGATTTGATTTTGATCATACCTGAATGGTCTAGTGGTTTTCCCTACTTTCTTCAAATTAAATCTGAATTTGGCAATAAGGAGTTTGTGGTCTGAGCCATAGTCAGCTCCCAGTCTTGTTTTTGCTGGCAGTATAGAGCTTCTCCATCTTTGGCTTCAAAGATTATAATCAATCCGATTTCAGTATTGACGATCTGGTGATGTCCATGTGTAGAGTGTTCCCTTGTGTTGTTGGAAGAGGGTGTTTGATATGATCAATGCATTCTCTTGGCAAAACTCTACTAGCCTTTGCCCTGCTTCATTCTATACTCCAAGGCCAAATCAGCCTCTCATATTCACCATATCACAGATACTCAATCGGATAATGTTAGGGTACATGACTGACAAACCAATGTGATTTTTCTCCTGGGGCAGAAGAGGAGGAGACTATGAATATACATGCGTCAGTTTTCTACTCTCTTGATACATTGATTTGACAGATGTAGAGTCTGAATTGCAATTATATAATTTTATATTAACACCATATTTCTGAAGAAAGAAAGGCCAAAAGAATACATCTAAAGAATACTAAAACTGGGTCAAGTCTTGTCTTTAATGATTAGAGTTTCCCTTTGCCTCTCTTCTTTTTTATATAAGATAGGAAAAATTTGGAGGTTTATTGATTTGGATCAAGTCAAATTCACATACCCCAAATTAATGGTCTTCTAGTGTAGTGTTGCTGAAGTATGTTATGTGACTATTTGTTCTTGTACATTTATTTAAATAAGTATTACAAAATATAATCAATACATCCTTATTTTATCCCTAGAAGAGAGGCTAGGGGGTAAAATTGAACAAATTAACATCAAGTAACTGATGCTGGAAAAGATTGAGGGCAAGAAGTGAGAGTGGCGTGACAGAGGATGAGATGGCTGGATGGCGTCACTGTCTCAATGTACAGGGAGACAGCGAAAGACAGGAAAACCTGGCATGTTGTAATTCATGTGGTCACAGAGTCGGACATGACTTAGTGACTGAACAACAAGAACAAACTGAATAAATTAAAATGGCAGTGATATTACGATTCCTCTGACATTTTTTATTTTGCTATTTTAAAATTTGTCATTTGAGAAGAACATAAGTAAAATCAAATGGTATACAAGTCTGTCTAAAGTTGGGAAGGGACTTTGAAAATGACTGTAGATCTTCAGGGACCATTGCATATTCTGCCGCGTCCTCTGTCTGCTGGGCCATATCGCTCCCCTGGAAACTGTGATGAGCTCTTTTCGTTGCCTTGCCTCAGCCTCGGCTCAGAGATGTAGCCCAACCCACTCAAGGATCTACTTTCCCTCTTGTGGCTGCTTGGTATTCCCTAATTCTTTTCTGGGAACTTCTGTCTGCCCCTCTGATGGCTACCACAGCTTGCTCTAGTACACATCTGCTTGGTGAAGCAGAAGGCAGCTCTCCACAGAGTTCTCAAGCAGTCCTGAGCAAGGAGGCATGTTATCTTTACTGTTCTCTTTAGTGTCCTTGGGACATCAAAGAGTCCATATAAATTTAAAATTCTTTTATTTCTGTCACTGTTCTGATTGACAACTCCTACTCCTCTATTAGAATGTAAAGAATTTAATCTTAAATCAAATAAGAGATTAAACTGAAAATAAATAAAATGTTCTCAGTTAAAAAAAATTTTTTTAAAGCAAGTGAAACTGAAAGTCAAGACTCTTGTCAACTACCTATAGAGTCTTTCCCTGTAAATGGTCACTAAACATGACTAAAAATCACTATCTTACAATGATAATGTGTATATAATGTGATTGCATTTCCAGTTCACTACACAAGGAACATAGCAAGCTTTTCTGCCAATATGTCCTATGATTATTAATTATTCCCCTAAGAACTGGTAATAANCTGAAAGTCAAGACTCTTGTCAACTACCTATAGAGTCTTTCCCTGTAAATGGTCACTAAACATGACTAAAAATCACTATCTTACAATGATAATGCGTATATAATGTGATTGCATTTCCAGTTCACTACACAAGGAACATAGCAAGCTTTTCTGCCAATATGTCTTATGATTATTAATTATTCCCCTAAGAACTGGTAATAACAGTATTAGTTTGAAAAGGAATAGATTTTTCTTGCTAAGTGTGACAGTTTGATTTATAAATTTCCCTTTTTGCCTTGCTCAGACATCACTTAGCACTCTCACTTTCAAGGCCTGGCCACATGAGGAGAGCCACAATAGGTAAAGACGTTGATCACATGTACCCATATAATAAAGACTTGACTTTAACTTAGAAACTGGACGTGCTAGGAGAAGGTACCTTGGCAATCTTAAGGCACTTAAATCCACCAGTGAGTTGTCCACTAACCAGAGGGTTTCAACTCGAATTAGTCTTCTAAGAATCCTGTTAAAATTTTCAACTTGATAAGGGTCCCCCAAATCCTGAAATGAAAGGTTCAAATTCTAAAGGGAAAAACAAATAAAAAGCAAGTGCTTTGTCAACTTTTAAAAATAGTTATTAATTTTAACTGTTATATATTTAAGTCAGCAGTTTTTACTGTTTTGTTTTTTGGTCTTCTAAAATATTCACACATCCAAACACTCACAATTACTGCAGAGATTTTCAAGATAAGAAAGGAGGGTAAAGATATTGACTGGATTGTTTAGAATTAAACACCAGGTGGGAGATGGCAGGTAGAGATGGAAAGATCCTTAGATTTTGACATTTTTCTGATATGAAAAGTAGAGGGGGTAAAGCACTGTTTGGGTTTATATGATTAATTATCTTTGAAAGTGAAAGTCACTCAGTTGTGTCCGACTCTGTGACCCCATAGACTATACAGTCCATGGACTCTCCAAGCCAGAATACTGGAGTGGGTAGCCATTCCTTTCTCCAGGGGATCTTCCCAACCCAGGGATTGAACCCAGGTCTTTAGCCTCTTTGGAGATTTTCAGAAATTTCATTTATAAAAATTTCAGAGTTAGATGCCATCATTCAAAAGATGGAAAATGTGATTTTATTTTAAAATAACCAGGGGTATATACATATACATAGGGAAGGCAATGGCACCCCACCCCAGTACTCTTGCCTGGAAAATCCAGTGGGCAGAGTAGCCTGGTGGGCTACAGTCCATGGAGTTGCTAACAGTCGGACAGACTGAGCGACTTCACTTTCAGTTTTCTCTTTAATGCATTGGAGTAGGAAATGGCAACCCACTCCAGTGTTCTTGCCTGGAGAATCCCAGGGACGGGGGAGCCTGGTGGGCTGCCGTCTATGGGGTCACACAGAGTCGGACACGACTGAAGTGACTTAGCAGCAGCAGCAGCAGTGTGACATATTTCTGAGATAGTGGATATTTTATTGTTACTTTTAACATCAGTCAACTTTGATGTCAAAGAGATTAAAACCACTATCAGTGGTAGCATTGGTCTTGTAAACTCTATTTCTAAAAGTCAAGTTTACTTTTTTGTTTCCAAAATTTTGCCATCAATTTCTGGTCCTAGAAATTATTGCATAAGATGACATTCCTTTTTTTAATTTGAAGCAAGATAATTTACCATTTTAAAAGAAACACAGATATCTCTATCTAAAAAAGGTCTTGATATATTCAGATATTAAACATTATGGAATTTGATACTTTAAGTTTTATTTTCCCAAAGTATAAAAGGTCTTCATTCTAAACAAAACTAAAGAAATATTGAGATTATATCTATCATTTCCACATTAAACATCACCTTCTCAAATAAGCTGCTTTTCCCAATAAGTTTTTCTGTAATAGATTAGGGTTCACTTAGCCATTCTCTTGCAGTATAATTATCTAAAGGCCAATTAAACTTTCTATGAGAAATTTTTAGCAAGGTACCATTGGCCTTTGCAATATATCCATGGTTTAAATGACAGCTATAAAGAACAAATGCTTGTATACACTGGAATGATTACTTTTAAAAGAATCCTGGGGGTGGAGGTTAAAGTTTTAGGTGTGTTGTTTAAATTTTTCAAATAAATAAGTAGGTGCACTATATAAATTTTAAAGAGTGGAATGTATCCATTATATGTGATTAATTAAAATTAATTTTAGAAAGAAAAGAAAACACTATACTTGGAAACAATATTCTACTTTCCTAGCTTCCCTTAATATGTTGTGTGACCTCGGGCAAATTGTTTCTCTTTCTAAACTTTCCTTTACTTTTTGAAAAGAAAATGTTTGGACCAGATCCAATCTGAAGCTCCTTCCCAACCTCTAATTTTAGAATTCTATGACGTACAAGATTTATCTGTGAAACAGAAAAGGCCCTGGGAGATCCCAATAAGTCTCATTTCTGGAAGATTTCCTAAAATACTCACATGCAATTTGATCACTTTGAAAAACCTCAAAAATATTGGCATCTTACTCTGTTATAAAGAAGTTCATTTATTCTTTTATTGCTACCAATGCTTATTTTTCACAGTTAAGTCTTCAGTTCTCTGCTTAACCATGACTTGAACGCTTGAGTGATGGCAACCCCACAGGTGGATAATGGTTGAGAGCTAACTATGGGAACTGTTTCAATGCTAGTGGCTCAGCCAGCTGAGTCATTTTCAGCATCAAGAAACCACACCTCAAATCCTTCAATGCTGAACGTTTGATTTGTTCCAGGATAGCTCTGTTCAGACCCCAGTGGCTGCCCAGATCATCAAAACTTTTAGCTTTTACCACATCATTCAAAGGAGTCCAGATTACATCATAAACTCATTGATAAGGATTATCATTCAACACAACTTTTTTATTATAAAAAATCCAATTTCATTCTCTGTTCTTTTAAACTTTCTCCAAAGTTCAGCAATATCAATATAAAATGAAGATTAGAAAATAAGCAGCATGTTTTGATGAAGATAAAGAGTGGGGAAAAGAGATGGAGCACCAGTCACAACTATTTTCAGAGAAATTTCTAGAGATGGGCTTAAATGTGTTTAGACTGAAGTGACTTAGCAGCAGCAGCAGCAGCCCCAATAGTGTGAGCATTAACAAAACGTGATGGATGTGACTAAATACATTTCTGCCTGCCTAATCAGGCTGAGGGGGAGATGGGGACAGAAGAGGCGCCAGGACTGACCACTATGAACACTTTCTAAGTGTTTAAAACTATCTTCCCTGAAATTTGCTAAATAACTCTCATGTCTTCCAAACAAAATACAGTGAAACCTCCAATGTGAAAACACTAAATCAGATGCCCAGGTATGACAATAATAGATTAATCAAGGAATGATTATTAAATATTTAAATCCCCCAGTTTCTGTGTTTCTCTTCCTGCTGCCAGAAGCCTTGAGGCCATCTCTGATGAGCTTACTTCCTAGGCCTTCCCATCACCAGATGAGTTATACAAGAGAGAGGAAATAGCAAACAAATCAGCAATTTTATTTCTTTTTCATCTGTTTTACTTTTTTCAGTTTACAGTAAAGTGAATACAGTTATCAGAAAAAAAATAGGGCTGTAGATTATTTTAATTTAAGTTGTTCACAAGTCTGCTACCTATGGTCTAGGTTTCTGTAGAGGATCAAGTCAGCTTTAACTTAAATTTTCACATATAGATTTCTTTTTAAATGCAATTTAGCACATTACTATGACAAATATTGTGAGGTTCAGAGATAATTTGATGACTTTCTAGAGTAATTAAATGGGAGGAATGACCTCTATTAACTGTAGGGAAAAGTCAACATGTAGAGTTAACTTTTAATCTTATATCAATTACTTCTAGCTCAAGCAAGTGAGAAAAATCACCAGTATAGTGGCTTTACTCTTCATATAATTTTCTCTTTAGGGATCATGAAGTCACTCTTGACTTTCTTTCTCTTTTGTCTCTTAATTCAATAAACCACCTAATCTTAACAGTTTTCCCCTTGAGAATCTGTCCCTTCCTTTTCAATGTCCAGACACTCACATCTTCCTACCTGAACTGTAACTACTTTCTCTTAGATCTCCTGCTTAGTAATCTTCTCTTCTTCAGCATAAATGACACACACTGCTATCCAGCTCTCCTAAAAACAACGTTTACCATGGGACTGATATTTTCAAAACCTTTCAGAAGTTTCTTATTGCTTACCAAATAAAGATGGAAAAGCTTAGTTCATCAGGCAATGTTTTCTACAATCTTATCCCAGTCCCCATTTCCAAACTCATTTCCTACTATTTTCCAGCCTTATTGTCCTCTAAATCAGGTTTGCACATAACTTCCAGGGTTGGGGAAAGGGTATTTTGTTTCCAGTCTGGAGTTAAGTAGCAGGTAATTGTCTGACTCCAGATGATTAATTTTACTTTTCTGAGCTGTTCAGTTTTCCACATCTGCAAAAATATGGGGAATTCTAGCAACAAGGGCCCATCAAGGGCTGAATTTGGTGAGAAATTATATTTGAAGTTCACAGTACTTTATAAAGATTTTATAAATTTCTAATTTATAAAATTATTTCTAATACTTTTAGACCAACATAGGTTTTCTTATTGTCATAGACCCTGACACTCTTACCATGCTGCCACAGGCAAACTTCACTCTTTCCTGATGCCAATCAAGCCCCTGAAAGCCGCCCCAAACTTTGTTGTTTAGTCACTGAGTCGTGTCTGACTCTTTTGAGACCCCATGGACTGTAGCCCACTAGGCTCCTCTGTCTGTGGGATTTCCCAGGCAAGAATACGGAACTGGGCTGTCATTCCTTCTCCAGGGGATCTTCTCCGCCCAGGGATCAAGCCCACATCTCTTGCAATGGCAGGCAGATTCTTTATTGCCAAGTCACCAGGGTTGATTTTAATTCGCTTCCAACTCGAACATCTTGTATTTCTAAGAGTCAGACCTGGCATCATTTGTACCCACTTCTCCTCACTCCATTTTTTCTGGAATGCATGATTTCAAAGGTGAAAAGAACACAGAAATGATATTGAAGGTATCAAGAACAAACTTTGCTTTTTGTGGCAAGTCTGTCTGGACTCTGATGGGTGATAATGAGTCCATTTATGAAGGATTTATGGAAGGCAACAAGAGTAAGAGACCAATACTTCTTTATTTTGACAAAAGCATCAGTTCTTTCATCAGACACAGATGGGAGCCAAGAATCTAACCTGCGCTTTCAGGCATTTCTCTCATAACAAGCTGTAATGTTGCCACTCAGGAAATTACATAGCCTGAAGTTGGTAGTATCCCAACTACTTTACAAATTAAATATCCCTTGTACTAGGAAATCACCTTCTTCATTGATTAGGATGATTGGAATTAAACGTTATAGAACTGGAAAAACTGGACCAGGCAACTCTCTGACTGGGGAGACCTCAAGCTTTATTGTCTTTATTTACACCCTCTCCCCCACACCAAATTTGGTAGCATTCTTTGTGCAATAGTTATTAAACTCTGCCCTGTATTTTTTGTTCGATATCTATTGATCTTCTGCTCTTTCAATTATTTCTTTTTAAAGCAGCTTGCAAAGATTTCTTTGAAGTTAGAAGCCAAAGGTCACTTCCACTGTGAGGCGATGTATTAAATTGGATTCTTTTTATAAAAAAAAAAAAAAAAAAAACCCTCAGACCTGCTTGGTAATTGAAGATATATCTCAGCAGCTGAGAACTGAAGTCTGGAATATCTGACAGCCCAGGGATGTTGGCTTTCACCTGCCATCTCTGAGCTTGTTCTTTGTCCCTTCATTGGATTTCTAACGCCTAACAGCAGTGACTGAATTAACTTGCTGGGGGATTTTCGACCAGGAAGAATCTATTCTTTAAAATAATTCTGCCAACAATATGCTCTTTGGCTTTGTTTAATTGGAAGGAGTTAAGTCAGTCTCTATCTGGCAATCAAAGCCCTGGGAAATTGCTGTTTATCTCACACCAGCTAACCTTTCTTTTCTTGGGAACTCTTCCTGAATGTACAACTGGGGCAACTGAGATCATCTGCAGTAATTTTGATGGGTGTTTCAGGATCTAATCTAGAAAGAGGGGCATTCTTAGAGTGTTTTTGAAATGTACTTGTTCTCCATCTCACACAAAAAACACAGAATTTAGGGCAATGAACAAGGACATCTGTTTTCCTCGTGGCTTGAGTTGATGGGATTTTTCACTGTTTCCTGTCCCCCAGATCATGCTCTCTTCCTTTTACGACCAGTCACTTGAGAGAGATTGGGTGTTGTTAATGGCCTAATGGAAGCAAAATGTGCCTTATCTCTGGAGAGCGATGATATCCTCTGCATGAATGACCCCTGGGATCTGCAGGAGGGCCGATTTTGCTGACTGATGACCTCAGCACATGACTTGACTGCTTAGATCGGAGAAGGAGGGAGACAGCTGAACTCTTTTTACACATGCTCCTTTTCAGTTTACTCCTGGATTTTTATTCTTCTGTCGTCTTCTCCACTTTCTTCAGTAGTGCAGTTCTCTCTAAATCTCACTCTCTACCGGTCACTCCAAATACAATTTATTTTGCCTCATGGTGGCTACCACAATTATCAATGACCTCCACCCACACACACCTGTATAAATGCCAACATTCTTACATTCCGTTCCCAGTGTTTCACTTCCTATTCAAATGTCTTCATTTCCTGCCTCTCTCCAAGCCCCCTCAATCAATTTTTCCCATAGTAGGGATCTCAGATCACCTGCAACAGAATCACCTATAATAATTTTAATAAATGCAGAATCCAGGGCCCCACTGCATACTAACTACATCAGATGCTTCAGGCATAGGGCCTGGGAATCCGTGTTTTTCGCACACTTCCAGGTAACTTGTGCACACACTGAAGTCTAAGAGCTACTAAACCTTGCCTTCTTTAGCCCCTGATGTAACCCTTTCTCTTTATTTTGTTGATGAAATCTATACCTGTGACATACATGGTTTCATGGCCTCTGATCTCCTTCCTTCCTAATTCCCCATACTTTATTATTTTTATTGTTTATTTTTTCATTAAAATTTCCTTATAGTAGGTCTCTATTGGTTATTTACTTTAAATATAGATGTGCATACATGTCACTAATTTCCCATAATTTGTTGCTCTTAGAAAAATATTCTAAGGTCTCCAAAGGAAAGTATAATAGTACTATCTAATAACATTTTATTATTATAAAATATATTAATATAATATATAATCTAAATTATTACATAAAATAATGTTTTATTATATAAGCCAGTGAATGCTTAGCTGCAAATAGATATGGTAGAGTTAAACCATAAGAACATATTTAACTCACAATTTTATAAAAAGATGTTATTTTAATCACCTTTGTCATTTGAGTTTGAGTGAAAGAAAAGCATTAGTGGGTAAAGTAATGCAACTGAGAAGTGGAAATGGCAGATGAATATACCTATAGCAACTTTTCATATATCAATATTACAATTGTATGATAGACAATGNTTCTTGCCTGGAGAATCCCAGGGATGGGGGAGCCTGGTGGGCTGCCGTCTATGGGGTCACACAGAGTCGGACACGACTGAAGTGACTTAGCAGCAGCAGCAGCAGCCCCAATAGTGTGAGCATTAACAAAACGTGATGGATGTGACTAAATACATTTCTGCCTGCCTAATCAGGCTGAGGGAGAGATGGGGACAGAAGAGGACCCAGGACTGACCACTATGAACACTTTCTAAGTGTTTAAAACTATCTTCCCTGAAATTTGCTAAATAACTCTCATGTCTTCCAAACAAAATACAGTGAAACCTCCAATGTGAAAACACTAAATCAGATGCCCAGGTATGACAATAATAGATTAATCAAGAAATGATTATTAAATATTTAAATCCCCCAGTTTCTGTGTTTCTCTTCCTGCTGCCAGAAGCCTTGAGGCCATCTCTGATGAGCTTACTTCCTAGGCCTTCCCATCACCAGATGAGTTATACAAGAGAGAGGAAATAGCAAACAAATCAGCAATTTTATTTCTTTTTCATCTGTTTTACTTTTTTCAGTTTACAGTAAAGTGAATACAGTTATCAGAAAAAAAATAGGGCTGTAGATTATTTTAATTTAAGTTGTTCACAAGTCTGCTACCTATGGTCTAGGTTTCTGTAGAGGATCAAGTCAGCTTTAACTTAAATTTTCACATATAGATTTCTTTTTAAATGCAATTTAGCACATTACTATGACAAATATTGTGAGGTTCAGAGATAATTTGATGACTTTCTAGAGTAATTAAATGGGAGGAATGACCTCTATTAACTGTAGGGAAAAGTCAACATGTAGAGTTAACTTTTAATCTTATATCAATTACTTCTAGCTCAAGCAAGTGAGAAAAATCACCAGTATAGTGGCTTTACTCTTCATATAATTTTCTCTTTAGGGATCATGAAGTCACTCTTGACTTTCTTTCTCTTTTGTCTCTTAATTCAATAAACCACCTAATCTTAACAGTTTTCCCCTTGAGAATCTGTCCCTTCCTTTTCAATGTCCAGACACTCACATCTTCCTACCTGAACTGTAACTACTTTCTCTTAGATCTCCTGCTTAGTAATCTTCTCTTCTTCAGCATAAATGACACACACTGCTATCCAGCTCTCCTAAAAACAACGTTTACCATGGGACTGATATTTTCAAAACCTTTCAGAAGTTTCTTATTGCTTACCAAATAAAGATGGAAAAGCTTAGTTCATCAGGCAATGTTTTCTACAATCTTATCCCAGTCCCCATTTCCAAACTCATTTCCTACTATTTTCCAGCCTTATTGTCCTCTAAATCAGGTTTGCACATAACTTCCAGGGTTGGGGAAAGGGTATTTTGTTTCCAGTCTGGAGTTAAGTAGCAGGTAATTGTCTGACTCCAGATGATTAATTTTACTTTTCTGAGCTGTTCAGTTTTCCACATCTGCAAAAATATGGGGAATTCTAGCAACAAGGGCCCATCAAGGGCTGAATTTGGTGAGAAATTATATTTGAAGTTCACAGTACTTTATAAAGATTTTATAAATTTCTAATTTATAAAATTATTTCTAATACTTTTAGACCAACATAGGTTTTCTTATTGTCATAGACCCTGACACTCTTACCATGCTGCCACAGGCAAACTTCACTCTTTCCTGATGCCAATCAAGCCCCTGAAAGCCGCCCCAAACTTTGTTGTTTAGTCACTGAGTCGTGTCTGACTCTTTTGAGACCCCATGGACTGTAGCCCACTAGGCTCCTCTGTCCGTGGGATTTCCCAGGCAAGAATACGGAACTGGGCTGTCATTCCTTCTCCAGGGGATCTTCTCCGCCCAGGGATCAAGCCCACATCTCTTGCAATGGCAGGCAGATTCTTTACTGCCAAGTCACCAGGGTTGATTTTAATTCGCTTCCAACTCGAACATCTTGTATTTCTAAGAGTCAGACCTGGCATCATTTGTACCCACTTCTCCTCACTCCATTTTTTCTGGAATGCATGATTTCAAAGGTGAAAAGAACACAGAAATGATATTGAAGGTATCAAGAACAAACTTTGCTTTTTGTGGCAAGTCTGTCTGGACTCTGATGGGTGATAATGAGTCCATTTATGAAGGATTTATGGAAGGCAACAAGAGTAAGAGACCAATACTTCTTTATTTTGACAAAAGCATCAGTTCTTTCATCAGACACAGATGGGAGCCAAGAATCTAACCTGCGCTTTCAGGCATTTCTCTCATAACAAGCTGTAATGTTGCCACTCAGGAAATTACATAGCCTGAAGTTGGTAGTATCCCAACTACTTTACAAATTAAATATCCCTTGTACTAGGAAATCACCTTCTTCATTGATTAGGATGATTGGAATTAAACGTTATAGAACTGGAAAAACTGGACCAGGCAACTCTCTGACTGGGGAGACCTCAAGCTTTATTGTCTTTATTTACACCCTCTCCCCCACACCAAATTTGGTAGCATTCTTTGTGCAATAGTTATTAAACTCTGCCCTGTATTTTTTGTTCGATATCTATTGATCTTCTGCTCTTTCAATTATTTCTTTTTAAAGCAGCTTGCAAAGATTTCTTTGAAGTTAGAAGCCAAAGGTCACTTCCACTGTGAGGCGATGTATTAAATTGGATTCTTTTTATAAAAAAAAAAAAAAAAAAACCCTCAGACCTGCTTGGTAATTGAAGATATATCTCAGCAGCTGAGAACTGAAGTCTGGAATATCTGACAGCCCAGGGACTTTGGCTTTCACCTGCCATCTCTGAGCTTGTTCTTTGTCCCTTCGTTGGATTTCTAACGCCTAACAGCAGTGACTGAATTAACTTGCTGGGGGATTTTCGACCAGGAAGAATCTATTCTTTAAAATAATTCTGCCAACAATATGCTCTTTGGCTTTGTTTAATTGGAAGGAGTTAAGTCAGTCTCTATCTGGCAATCAAAGCCCTGGGAAATTGCTGTTTATCTCACACCAGCTAACCTTTCTTTTCTTGGGAACTCTTCCTGAATGTACAACTGGGGCAACTGAGATCATCTGCAGTAATTTTGATGGGTGTTTCAGGATCTAATCTAGAAAGAGGGGCATTCTTAGAGTGTTTTTGAAATGTACTTGTTCTCCATCTCACACAAAAAACACAGAATTTAGGGCAATGAACAAGGACATCTGTTTTCCTCGTGGCTTGAGTTGATGGGATTTTTCACTGTTTCCTGTCCCCCAGATCATGCTCTCTTCCTTTTACGACCAGTCACTTGAGAGAGATTGGGTGTTGTTAATGGCCTAATGGAAGCAAAATGTGCCTTATCTCTGGAGAGCGATGATATCCTCTGCATGAATGACCCCTGGGATCTGCAGGAGGGCCGATTTTGCTGACTGATGACCTCAGCACATGACTTGACTGCTTAGATCGGAGAAGGAGGGAGACAGCTGAACTCTTTTTACACATGCTCCTTTTCAGTTTACTCCTGGATTTTTATTCTTCTGTCGTCTTCTCCACTTTCTTCAGTAGTGCAGTTCTCTCTAAATCTCACTCTCTACCGGTCACTCCAAATACAATTTATTTTGCCTCATGGTGGCTACCACAATTATCAATGACCTCCACCCACACACACCTGTATAAATGCCAACATTCTTACATTCCGTTCCCAGTGTTTCACTTCCTATTCAAATGTCTTCATTTCCTGCCTCTCTCCAAGCCCCCTCAATCAATTTTTCCCATAGTAGGGATCTCAGATCACCTGCAACAGAATCACCTATAATAATTTTAATAAATGCAGAATCCAGGGCCCCACTGCATACTAACTACATCAGATGCTTCAGGCATAGGGCCTGGGAATCCGTGTTTTTCGCACACTTCCAGGTAACTTGTGCACACACTGAAGTCTAAGAGCTACTAAACCTTGCCTTCTTTAGCCCCTGATGTAACCCTTTCTCTTTATTTTGTTGATGAAATCTATACCTGTGACATACATGGTTTCATGGCCTCTGATCTCCTTCCTTCCTAATTCCCCATACTTTATTATTTTTATTGTTTATTTTTTCATTAAAATTTCCTTATAGTAGGTCTCTATTGGTTATTTACTTTAAATATAGATGTGCATACATGTCACTAATTTCCCATAATTTGTTGCTCTTAGAAAAATATTCTAAGGTCTCCAAAGGAAAGTATAATAGTACTATCTAATAACATTTTATTATTATAAAATATATTAATATAATATATAATCTAAATTATTACATAAAATAATGTTTTATTATATAAGCCAGTGAATGCTTAGCTGCAAATAGATATGGTAGAGTTAAACCATAAGAACATATTTAACTCACAATTTTATAAAAAGATGTTATTTTAATCACCTTTGTCATTTGAGTTTGAGTGAAAGAAAAGCATTAGTGGGTAAAGTAATGCAACTGAGAAGTGGAAATGGCAGATGAATATACCTATAGCAACTTTTCATATATCAATATTACAATTGTATGATAGACAATGTATCTGCAAGTCTACAGATACAGATGTAAATTAGCCAAGATACTTGATATTTTATAAAGACCAAATACTCACTGCAGCAGGAATTATGTCTAATATTATTTCATCCACTTATGAAGGATGCAAAAAGATAACAGTCTCTGTTCCTACAGAACTTATAATCTATTGCAGCTACTTCTAGAAATTAAATATTATGTATATCAAGGACTTCAGATTAAAAATCCTTCATACTGTCACACCAGCACACTTATAAAATCTGACAGTATGAAAGAGGAATAATAAAGCATTGGTTATTTTACCAAGTTTAAAATGTTTCGCGAAAATGTATAATGAAACTACTGGTTTATTTAGATTCTCTTTTAATGCTTTTTTTAATCAATGTAGGTGAACCAGCTTAAAGTCATCCACTGAAGTAACAGTGTTATTCATGATCATAAAATTCCAACAAAGATCATTGGTTAAATAAATTTAATAATATCCTTATGATGGAAAGATAGGAAACTTCTAAACAATCTGTTTAGAGTAATGTTTATAACACGGAGGAAAGAAAGGCTCACAATATCAGATGAAAAAACTCAAGAAATACAGGTGTCCATATTATTTTGTAAGGAAATATAGATATGCTTTTCAAAAAAAAGACTAAATGGAAATAAAAGTCACAGTGACTTTCTGGATAATTGAATTACAGGTTCTTCTGTTTCTGTTTTCTAATATTTAATATAGAACAGTATTATTTATACGATCAGCTATGAGATTATGCTTTTAGGGCTTCGCTGGTGGTCAGGGGCTGAGTCTGCCTCGCAATGCAGGGGACACTGATTTGATCCCTGGTCTAGGAAGATCCCACATGCCACTGAGCAGCTGAGCCCATGCGCCACAACTGAGCCCGCGCGCCACAACTGAGCCCGCATCGTAAAGCCTGAGAGCAGCAACTACTGAGCCCACACACTGAAGCTCTTGAAGCCCTTGCACCCTAGAGCCCATGCAGAAGCCCAGTGAGAAGCACGTGCACTGCTGTGACGGGTAGCGCCCCCTCGCGGCAAGTAGAGAAAGCCCACACACAGGAGCAAAGAGCCACCGCAGCCCACAAGTAAAATAAATAAAGGAATAAATCTTAAAAGAAAAAGAGCATGCTTTTAAAGGTGGTTTCACTATATTAACAACGATACGGTCTTGAAAAAGGAGATTTGTCTACCTCTAGGTCATACAGGTTTTTATCCCCAAGTAATGTCTTGTTATCTTCAAAAAGCATCTACCAAGAGCATGTTCAAAAAGATCACACACTGCTGTTCCTTTACCTTCTCTTACTCGTGGGCAATGCAGTTGACTTCCTTGGATGTCATTTTGTTCTACTTTGTGCCAAGTGAGGTACTTAAAAGAATCTGATGGAAGCTTTAAAGTAAGAGAGAAGAGAAACATCATCTGGCGATAAATAGTTCACTTACTTTATGTGTACAAGTAATGTGAACCCATCCAAACATTGAGCTAAGTTGAACTCTAGGTACCTAATGATGTGCTTATTGATGTTATGTTAGTCCATTCTGGTTTATGTTTGATGACAAATGATAGCACAAATAAATATATGCATCCATTCATGAATCCACTTTACACCACCTCTAATAATCTATAATAATCTAATAATAATCTAATAATCTCTGCTATTTATTGAATAGCTCATGAGGAATCTCATTCTATTTTAGAATAGTTGTAATTGTTAAAGGTTCTTCATCATATGGACCCAAAGTAATCCCTCTACGTTAGTCCAGTTACAAAAGCTCTGCCTTTTGAGGCTACCCAGAAGAATCCCTTCACATGTGACTACTATTTTAAGTGTCTGATAATAGTTGTCATCCTCTTTGTCATTTAGTTATTACTTATAGATCACGGTTTACAAATTATTGACTATTCAGGAAAAGCATGGTTCTCCTTGGGAAGAGTCCCATTTTACCGACATTGTTCCTAAAATGTGTGGCCAATATTGAATGAAATAGCTCAGCTCTCTGGTCATCTTTCTTGTTCTGGACAATGCATTGCTGACCAGAGTCTGTGTCAAGATCACATCTGGGGAAATTTTATGCTGTTTATTGCTACTGAAGCTGTAGCCAATCAAAATTCCTAGTATCTTACATGACTTATGATAGTTTCAAGGTTAGCACAAACAAAAAGACATGTTACTCAGCAAAGAATATGTTAAATACATACACCATAAGTTCATTCTTCTGTTAGCCATGTTATACCTACTGGAGTGGGTTGCCATTTCCTTCTCCAGGGGATCTTCCCGACCCAGGGATCGAACCTGGGTCTCCCGCATTGGAGGCAGACGCTTTAACCTCTGAGCTACCAGGGAAGCCCACAGACAAACCAAGGATATTTGGTTTGAAGAAATGCCATTACAGTATTTGGAACAACTACATTCATCTCACAGAACGGTATTTTGTATAGTTTTTTTTTGCTTGAGGCTGTGTGGCTAACATAAAAAACATTTTCATCATTACATAAGCTAATCGGGCACTGGATTAAACCAAGCTAACCATTTATCTTTACTACAGGACTGCTCTGAACCTTTAGTATCTTAAGATATATTGTGAGTCTATACTACAAAGTATTTTCCTGGAGTTTTGAACCATAGAACCTTTCATTCTTAGCATAGCACATGGAACTAGCCCATCTTATAAAGCAAAATTTGGGGCAAGCTGCCTCAAAATAAATTGGGAAGAGGTGGGTTTTTAATAATCATTTAGCTTTGATCTTTTACCTTTATTACTTACTTACTGAAAGACCTTAGTTGGTCCATAAACATTTAATCATATTCATTTAAAAATAACAAAACTCTCTAATTTGATTAACAGCAACATTAAAAAGTTAATTAATGCTTGAGCAATTCTTTGGTACAATCCGAGGATTTGCTAACATACTTTCAAGTAATTCACTTATTCTTCAGAACTATTTTTTAAAAAACTAAGAAGCACAAACACATTTTAGATTATTGAAAAATGGAGTCTGTCTTTGGCTGTTCGGTTTACATGTTTGTGACAGCATCTTTCCCAATCTGTTATGTCCTGTTGGGATTTTTTTTTTTTTCTTGTTACTGTCATAGGATAAAAAAAATTTTTAAGTTAAATTTCCTGTAGTTGCCACATCCAACAGCCTTTTTGTGCTATTTCATGAGACTCTAGCTGGGGAAAAATGAATCTAAGCTAAAGCTATATTGAAAATAGTTTTCATTTTTCAACTGATATCTAATTTTATGTAAAAAAAAAACTGTCAGTTTTTTAAAAGAGTTATGTGGTTGATTTGGGGGTTTCTAACATCACAGGAAAATGAGCCATTGCATTTCTTTGTTTATATCTATGAAAGGCTGTCAACATATTGCAGTTGTGTGACCATGCTTTCTTCTTTAAAGACTGATGAATATTCCTGTGTCTTACCCTGTTCTGTTTCCTTTTTTGATTTTGATGAACCAAGTGATTAATCCATTGGTTCAATAAGTATTCTTGAAACTAGAATGCTTTATTTCAACTCACTGATTTATTGAAAAATAAATATGGTGCCCCCGCTATGTGGCAGGCACTATCTCAGACACTAAAGATACAAAGTTAAATAAAATATGGCATTTGTGCTTGAAGAGCTCATTTTCTGTAATTTGAGAGGCAAACATAGAAATAATTCATTTTCATCCAAGGAACAAGTGGAAATTTTTTGAATGAAGGAAAGGAGGGATAAAACTTTGTCCCTTTAACCCAACTTAGATGGGTTAAAGAACAATCTTGGAAATGGTGAGTTTAGGAGGACATTTTTTTATCTTGTGGACAAAGGATATTCCATAGAGAAAAGAGATAATTCTTAGACTAGAGACAGAATTTGAACTCAGTGGGGAAAGGAAGGGACACCATTGTTATGTCTCTGGTTATTATCTTTTCTATTCATCTCTGTCTCTTTTGCTTTCCTTTCTCCACCCCAGATTCTTTCCTTTCTGAGTTGGGACTGAGAGTAGCAACTTTCATCTTCTCCCCAGTTACAAGGATAGGTTTAAGACATGTATGCGTGTGTGCTAAGTTGCTTTGGCCATGTCCAACTCTTTTTGGCTTTATGAACTGTAGCCTGCCAGACTCCTCTGACCACAGGATTTCCCAAGCAAGAATACTGAAGTGGGTTGCCATGCCCTCCTCCAGGGGATCATCCCTGCCCAGGGATCGAACCCGCATCTCTTATGCTCCTGCCTTGGCTAGCAGGTTCTTTACTACTAGCACCACCTTGGAAGACATGTATACACTTATTAAAAAGTGTAAAATGTTAAGCAAAATGCATGTTAAACTTAGGACTAAGTAAAGAACTAATTTAAAAATTCTTACCAGGGATGATATTCCAGAATCCGAACGAGAATATAGCGTTCTGTTCCTGGAGAGAGCCCACAGGGTATGTGTCTCACTCAGACAGGAGCTGTAGGGTGAAGTAGATGGACACGTCTCCTGATCGCTTGTGTTTTGACCTGAGGAGCTGAGTGAAAGAAAATGCTTAAGAGGTTCAAGAGGGAGGGGATAGACGAATACTTATGCCTGATTCACATTTTTGCATGAAAGAAACCAATACAACATTGTAAAACAACTAACCTCCAGTTAAACATTTTAAAAAATGCTTAAAGTTTTTAAATGTAAATATCTTTGTATAAAACAACAATAGCCACAAATTATAAGCACCAGCTTTAATTATAAGAGATAAATGATACCCTAGAAATTCTGTCATAGTCCTAAACACATTTTTTATGGCTGACAGTCACTTAAGGAAAATTCTCCTCCAGGTAAGAGTGTCTATAGAGACTGCACATCTTAGAAAAGTAAATCTAAGGGTACACACAAATACATGCTCATCGGATATAAACAAGGAAATCAGCCCTAATTTTGGAATACCATTCTTAGTAGAACTACTGTTACAGATTTGGCTTGTGCCAAATAAGCTTTAAACTTCCTACTGGTTTTCCCATTGATCTGGGTCTTCCATTTTCCCTGAAATTTCCCCAAAACCTATTATATTTCCTCAAACTGGTGGCAAACATATTAAAAATTCAAGTTCTTTAATCAATTTTACTCACTTTGAAATACTGCTCAAATATTTCACTTAAAAGCTGTCCTATTCTCTCTGTATTCCTTCCCATTGTTACCCCACCGAGATGTAAAATGCCTTTTTGCTTTCTTGTATTTATTATTTACTGTTATTCTTGCACTTTTCCCTTTCTCCTCAGGAGTGGTTATATTTCTCTTTCTGTAATTGGTACTGTATATTACTTTAGGTCAATTTAAAAATGATATCTGAGTATGCTTTTCCATGTTAAATAAAACTAGAAGTTGTATCTATCTCTGGCCTCTTTTTACGCTTGATGGATTATTTTTCAGGCTCCGAGAATCTTAAGAGACAGCATTCTGTATTTTATGGCACAGTTATTATGAAGCTCTGTAGCAATTTTGCTTATAAGAAACTGACACATCTCTTGTACATTGAAGTTGCTTTCATGAAGTATAATGTAGAAATGTCTTTCATTTTTCATGTATTAACTGATGCGTTAGAGTAGAAGAGCATAGCCATTACATCATATTCTAAAAATAGTGCTACAATGCCATTAAGAAAATAAGACAACTGTGCCTTATTATCAAGGAAAAATTATCCCTCCATCTACCACTAAATAGCAAAAGATTTGGTCTTAATCATGTGAAAAAGTCAGAAAATATATATCTCTCCAATATTCCCCAATTGAGCAATTCTTTAATAACCTGGATATGGTTTTCTTGACATTACCAAAGAATACCTTGTCATGGCAACAAATTAACAAACATTAGAAAAACATTACCGTGTGCAAAATTTATTATTCCTGAAGCAGGTAAATCCTACTATCTCTAACCAGAGTTTTTGCCAACAAATCAGGGGGAATAAAATAAGGCAAAATGGAATAGTATTTCAGGGGATGAACAGAAGATAAACATTTAACTGACTTTTGGTTCTTTTGTCTTTATGAAAATATGCTAGCTATTTTCTGCCAAAATGAAATCAGGAAAATAAAGATAATGACATGACTGACTCTTCTGTGATTTTGAACTTTAGTCATGGTTACACAGTGATGAGGGCCTGACAAAACATGGTCCACTGGAGAAGGGAATGGCAAATCACTTCAGTATTATTGCCTTAAGAACTCTGTAAACAGTATGAAAAAATCTGGCTTACAACTCAACATTCAAAAAACTAAGATCATGGCATCCAGTTGTATCACTTCATGGCAAATAGATGGGGAAAACTTGGAAACTGTGTCAGATTTCATTTTCTTGGGCTTCAAAATCAATGCTTACACTGACTGCAGTCCTACAATTAAAAGATGCTTGCCCCTTGGAAGAATAGCTATGGCAAACCTAGACAGTGTATTAAAAAGCAGAGACATTACTTTGCTGACAAAGGTCTGTATAGTCAAAGCTTTGGTTTTTCCAGTAGTCATGAATGGATGTGAGAGTTGGACCATGAAAAGGCTGAGCACCGAAGAACTGATGCTTCCAAACTGTGGTGTTGGAGAAGACTCGTGAGAGTCCCTTGGACTGCAAGGAGATACAACCAGTCCGTCCTAAAGGAAATCAACCCTGAATATTCATTGGAAGGACTGATGCTGAGGCTAATGATCCAATACTTTGCTCACTTGATGTAAAGAGTTGACTCATTGGAAAAGACCCTGATACTGGGAAAGATTGAAGGCAGAAAGAGAAGGGGACAACAGAGGATGAGATGGTTGGACGGCATCACTGACTCAATGAACATGAGTTTGAGCAAACTCAGGGAGATGGTGAAGGACAGGGAAACCCATGGGGTCGCGCTGCAGTCTATGGGATCGCCAAAAGCCAGACACGACTTCTCAACTGAACAACACCACAGTGATGAGAAGCAGACCCAATAGGAAAACCTGGAAGTGTCTCTCGCTCTTGTTTTTAAACCTAAAGTGTGAGAAACGGTCTTATTTTGTTTAAAGGAGAGCACAGGGAAGCGTAAGTTCACAGAGCCAAAATGTCTGATAGGAAAGATCCAGTTGATTGGGTTTTCACTGTACTTTGGTTATGTAGTGCTGCAAGACCAAGTACAACAGCTTCAAGGGAAAATCACATTTACAAGTAACTGAAAATTATCTCGTTATCTTAGTTTACACTGGATTATTGGAGACTTTAAACTAGAAGAACTATTTATGCCATTATCTTGACTTCTACTAGACATTTATGAATAACAGAAAGTAATTAAAACTTTGGTAACAGAAATAAATAGGCAAATAACATCCACACTCTTTCTTTCTCTTTCACTGGCTTTTTTCCTGCCAGAATGGAATGAAATAAATTTGGTCTAGAGTTTCAGCTAAGCACAGATTACCTGAGAAGATTCTAACCAGTAGATAACTAGTCTGACTCTCTTTCAGTGTGATTACTTTCTGTGAGTCCCAAAGGCTGAATTCTTTCTCTCATATTCGTGTATTCCTCCTGGACACCACACCAGAGGTCAGTGGTGAAGAGCAGTGTGCTGACATCATGAAGTAAAACCTTAGGGGAATTCTGAAGCTCTTCTTTGTTCCATTACTTCTATCATAAGTTCCATATAGAAGTTTACTTTGGTCTGGTTTGGGGGGAAAAAATATTAGCAAAGAAAGATAATTTGTGATCCTTTAATTCAAAAAAGAAAAGGTAGGGCATCTTGCAGGTTATCTAACTGATTCAAACTTCTACCCCATCTGCCTTCATGCACATGCCACTGATGTTCAGAGTGCAAAACCATGAGTCTTGAGAACTTAAAACTCTTACTACTGTGACCTTGGGTCACTTAGCACCTCTGGTGGTTCCTTACCTTTAATATTCAGAAGATGATGTGGACTCCGCCTGAGTGAAAAGCTTTTCTGATTTGGTTTTGTGTTTCTTTGGCAATAATATTAACAGGATGACAACTATTACTAATATAATGAGTTTATAATTGACATTTATTAATCATATGCTATGTGCTAGGCATTACACTAAGAACTTTACAGAGATTAACTCATTTAATCATTGTTGTAGTTCAGCCACCAAGTTGTGTCCAACTCTTTGCAATTTCATGGACTGCAGCACGTCAGGCCTCCCTATCCTTTGCTGTCTCCCGGAGTTTGCTCAAATTCATGTCCATTGAGTCAGTGATGCCATCCAACCATCTCATCCTGTGACACCCCCTTCTCCTTTTGCTTTTAATCTTTCCCAGCATTAAGGTCTTTCCCAATGAGTTGGCTCTTCATATCAGGTGGCCAAAGTATTTAATCATTAAAATCACCAAAATGCATAACATTATTATTTTGATTTTAGAGATGAGGACTCAGAGACCCAAAGAGGTGGCATAACTTGTCCAAGTCAAACAAGTAAGTGATCAAGTGTTTTTAATTACTACAATTCAAATAAGATTCAGACAAATTACTGTGATTCTTTAAATAACTGTAAATCTGTATCATTTATTCAGATGCAGTTGTTATTAAGGAAAATCATTAATATTGATTTTTCTTATTCTGATTGCTTCACTTAACTACAGATAAATAATTCACTAGTTAATAGAACATGTAAATCTGAGCAGTGACTCTTTACTGAAAATAAATGGTAAGCCTTTAGTAGTAGAACCTATGAGAACATCTTTCCAGGTGATATCAAGCTGTTTTAAAAATCTTCTCATGTCTCCCCTCCCCAAGGAAAATAAAACCAGGCTGGTAGTTTAGTTAGCATTTTGGTTTACTCATTTTTAATCTTTCTGCTTGCACTGAACAAACAATTACCATAAACTGCAACTCTAAACCTTATGAAAGAGAAATTAATTTTATTAATGCTGTAATATAAAGTTGCCATGACTAAAACAGTACAGCATCTATCAGGAGTGATTTATGATGTCTTTAAAATAGGTGGTATTATCTGAATTGGCCATCTGTTCTTGGTTTCAAAAAGTATAGAATGGCCAACAAGAGGGAATCAGGTGAACTGAGACTGCAGGACGAAAAACAACAATAATATAAGTTATCAATTCATGAGCCCCTTTCACTGGACGATTGCATTGTTGTTTACAATCAGGAGTTTATAGGCCTCATAAATTGTCGGCTGCAAAGGGACGCTATCTGTTTAATTAAAATGTCAAGTTGGTGATTATGTAGCTTTGCAGGGAAAGGAAAAGAGGAAGTGGCAGATGGCCTAGTTTCTCAGGCGGAGCGAAGGAGGTCGTATTGAACACACACCATCCGGAAGGCCAGGGGCTCCTCAGACAGTCAGCGTGGTCAAGATGGCATTGCTTACAACTCCATTTCTAAATGTTCCATTTATATTTAGTGCTGCATCATGAGAGCTATGTATTTAGAAGAAAAAGCTCAATTGCATTTTTCAGTTAGCAAAGGACGCTCCCCAAGTCCTCAGATGCTTTCTTTCTCCCCTCAAGATGATTGAGCGAGGTTCTCAGATCTGGTGGGATCTAGCTAAATCCATGCACTTAGGTTATCAGCTAGAAGAAACTTATGAACTCTAGAGCATTAAATTTGCTGGAAGAAGATATCAAACCAATCTCTGATTACTCTGACCATTCTTCTTATCTTTTAAAATCCCAAAACCCTGTCCTCTCTATGCCTACGTGTCGGTTCAGTTCAGTCACTCAGTCGTGTCTGACTCTTTGTGACCCCATGGATCGCAGTATGCCAGGCCTCCCTGTCCATCACCATCTCCCGGAGTTCACTCAGACTCACATCCATCGAGTCCATGATGCCATCCCGCCATCTCATCCTCGGTCGTCCCCTTCTCCTCCTGCCCCCAATCCCTCCCAGAATCAGAGTCTTTTCCAATGAGTCAACTCTTCGCATGAGGTGGCCAAAGTACTGGAGTTTCAGCTTTAGCATCATTCCTTCCAAAGAAATCCCAG
>SJYX01007590.1:0-17384 GCA_006410675.1 Oreotragus oreotragus
GGATCTTCCCAACCCAGGAATTGAACTGGGGTCTCCTGCATTGCAGGTAGATTCTTTACCAACTGAGCTAAAGGTTTACCTCAGTGGTGTGAACTCAAACTCCTAAGTCATTTGCATTAACATATATATATATAATAAAATTATTAGAATACTAATGTCCTTAATTTCTGGGAATTTTAGAATTAGATAAGTCTTATTATCTCTAAATCACTACAAGTTGCACTCTTTTAAGAGATTTTATAATCCTGTAATAGCATGAAGGAAAGAAAATGTTACATACAGATGCATAAACATATTAATACAGACAGACCCAAACAGCGCTAATAGCCTCAGTTTTTAAATCTTGCTTAATTTTTTATTTCTGCCATGTAGGAAATAAGGGGATTTGTTCTCATTAGGTACAAACTTTTAATTGACTTTGAGTTTCAAACAAAGAGTAATAAACCAAATTCTCTACTATCCTTCACCTATAGAGGCAAGATTTCTATAAACCATGTAAGACATTTACAGAGGTCATTAAAAGTTCAGCCCATAAAAAGAATAAAAATCAAGTCCTTACTGTGCCACTGATGAACAGGAGTCTAGAACACAGCATCAAAAGTTGGTTTTTGATGTTAAATCAAAACCATCAATTAACTGATTTGCTGTTAAATCTCTGGATTCCCAGTTGAGTGGAGCACAAAGGGCTGGAGGAGTCCTTCTTGCCTGATTCGCGACACCACAGTGTCAAGGACAAAGACCAGACGAGTGAGGATACTGATTTTATTCAGGCTGTTAGGGAAAGCAGACTAGAGTATCTCAGCATGTGGTTTTGCCTTAAGCGTTTTATAGAGAAATGCTATGGTCGGAATGTTTGTGCCCCCCAGAATTTATGTTGAAATCTTAATGTCCAGTATGATGGTTTTGAGGTGGGACCATTGGAGGTGCCTAGGTCATGATTGTGGAGCCCTCATGAATGAGGTTAGTGCTCTTGTAGAAGAGACTCCACAGAGCTCCCTAGCCCCTTCTGCCATGTGAGGATAGAGCTAGAAGGTTCTGTCTATGAATCAAAAAGCAGGCTCTCACCCAACACCTAATCTGCCAGCACCTTGATCTTAGACTTCCCAGCCTCTAGAATTGTGAGAAATCCATTTCTGTTGTTTGTCAGCCATCCAGTCTGATATTTTGTCATAGCAATATGGACTAAAAAAAGAAGGATCAGCAAGTTACAGATGGAGTGATTTACGGCTGGGATTGTTTGGCAAGCAGGGCAAGTCTCAGTTAGCTGAACAGGAAATGTTATTCCCTGTGAATAGCCAGTTTGGGGTGGACCAAATAGTTCTAAACTCAGCTAATAGATCATGGACATTTTGAGTCTCCCCACGTCAGAGGATTCATGTAAAATGAACTTGTTAGGTAAACTGTGGAATCATCTGTGAGGTTTACGGGAACTATGAGAAAGTTGGATAGTAAATCTTTTCTAAGTTTTATTGGGAAAAGCGGTTCTTTACACAGTAAGCTATTTCTCAACACTGGAAAGGGTGGAGTAATTTTGGCAAACAAAGGGTTGACGGGGATTTCTTAAACACCACCAGGCTCAAGTGAAGCCTAACATGGACATATGACAATCTAACCATGGGTGTGACACCGGGGACAGAGATCATGAGAGCCATTTTAGAATTCTGCTTACCACCAGGCTAGTTCAAGAAACTGAGAAAGTGGTCAAGAAATTTGCCTAATAACATCAATTTTCTCTTTGAGGTATGTGTGAGGGTTGACATAATGAGGAGGCTGTCTAGAGATTTGTGAAGGTTTGAAATGACTACTGTGAAACACAGTGACTCAGTTGAAAATACTGAAGATCAACATGAGTAGACATGTTTATTAATATCAAAGTCTAAAATCTGTAATGGTGCTAATCCATTAAGTTATGTGGTTGTGTAGTTTTCTCCCGAATCTCTAGAGGATTTGTCAGCCAAGTGTATGAACAGAAAAGGAGATCTATGGACTGATCCAAGTTCAGCAATTCTGGGTGAATGGAATAGAAGTACAAAAGGTCATGGCTAGACTCCCTTGGTGGTCCAGGGGTTAGGACTCCATCCTTCCACTGCAGGGAGTATGGGTTCGATCCCTGGTTGGGGAAGTTTTGTGTGCTGCCGTGGTAAGGCCAAAAGAAAAAAAAAAAAAACACAACAATGGATGGTAACAGGAAGAGGTTATGGACACTGAGAGTCAAAGCTCAGAGAAAGACAGAAAGAGGGAACTGATAGAAAAAGGCAAATGAGGGGAAAAAAGTGACTAAAATTCCCAAACAGTTCAAAATAATAGGTATAGTGGGTGTAAAGAAATGACACAGCTGAAATGAAAGGAAGTTCTGGATAAGTACTGGACTATTGGGGTTTATTATTTCAGAGATAGAGAGTCATGGTGATAAAGTCCAAAATGTAGCCATGGGCCTAGGTGGCTTAAGTATAGTAAATAAACAGACTTTAAATCATGTGGTGATCCTCCTAAGTGTGAAAATGTGGCTAGCAGATGTCAGGGACAAAGAAGGACACGAGGTGGGACAGCAAAAATGTCAAAGGAGAACCCTTTTCCTTTGTCAGTGAGGGAATAATGTTTTTACTAATTTATTTATTTTAGTTGGAGGCTAATTACTTTACAATATTGTAGTGCTTTTGCCATACATTCACGTGAATCAGCCATGGGTGTACATGTGTTTCCCATCCTGACCCTCCCTCTCACCTCTCTCCGCATCCCATCACTCAGGGTCATGCCAGTGCACCGGCCCTGAGCACCCTGTCTCGTGGACTGAACCTAGACTGGCGATCTATTTCACATATGATAGTATACATATTTCAATGCTAAACATAGTAGTGAAGAGCTAAAAAAATGACAACAGAATCTTCTAGATCTGGAGGAGCTGTTTAATTGAGTGAGCAGCCTTCCTAGCATAAGATTTAAAAGGGAAGAATGTTGATACCTTGTTGACTTGCATATTTCCCAACTACCCGGTACCTCCCTAATCAAAAAAAAAAAAAACAAAAACGGTAGCAATGTACTAATATTCTGTCGAATGCTGAAAATACCGTCAAAACAACCTACTGCCAAGACAAAGTTGAATTTTTAACATACTGTTGTATGTTGGTAAAGATGCTTACATATATATATATAGAGAGAGAGAGAGGAGAGATTATAATTTACTTTTTTTTTTAAGTTTCCAGTTCTATTAGATTTAACACGTGTATAGATTTATGCAACCACCACTGAAATCAGAACACAGAACAGCTCCATCACCCCCCAAATTTCCTTATGCTGTTTCTCTGTAGTCAAAAATTCTCCCTACCTCAAGTCCCTGACAACTACTAATCCCTCCTCATAGGTCCCTATAATCCCTGGATGTCATGTAATAGAATTGTACATTGTGTTGAGTTACCCATTCAAAAACATCTGGGGCATTTGCATGTTTGGGCAACTATCAGTAATGTTGCCATAGACATTCATGTATAGGATTTTGTGTGAGCATAGGTTTTTAATTCTCTTGATTAAATAAACACATAGGAGCAGGATTGCTGAGTCATACAAGTTTATATCTAACTTTATAAGTAACTGCAAAACTGTTTTCTAGGATAGTTACATGATATCATATTCCCACCAAAAAGATATGATAGTTTCTTGCTTCACATTGTCAGCCTTGTCAACTTTTTGTTTGTTTCCTTAGCCATTCTAATAGATATGCAAGAGTATCTTACTGTGATTTTAATTTGCATTTCCAGGATGAGATGGTTAGATAGCATCACCAACTCAATGGACATGAAACTGGCCAAACCCTGATAGTGGAGGACAGAGGAGTCTGGCAGGCCACAGTCTATGGGGTCACAAAGAGTCAGATACGACTTAGCAACTCAACAACAACAACGATGGCTAATGATAATGACCATCTATTCCTGGGCTTACTTGTCATCTGTGTATCTTCTCTGAGAAAGTGACCTTTCAAATCCTTTGCCCATTTTTAAAATTGGGCTTTTTATTATTGTTAAATTTTAAGAAATCTTTATAAATTCTGCATACAAGTCCTTTGATAGGAGATTTTAAATATTATCCAACAGTCCCTAGAATTTAATTCTCTCAACAGTGTCTTTTGCAAAAAAAAAAAAAATTTGGAGTTTTGATGAAGTCCAATTTATAATTGTTTCTTTTATGGATTGTACTTTTGGTATCATAACTAAGCACAATTTGTCTAACTCAAGATCACAGAAATCTCCTTCTGTGTTTGTGTGTGCTCATTCTTGTCCTACTCTTTGTGGCCTAATGGACTGTAGCCCACCAGGCTCCTCTGTCCGTGGAATTTCCCAGGCAAGAGTACTGGAGCGGGTTTCCATTTCCACCTCCAGGGGATCTTCCCTACCCAGGGATCAAACGGAGTCTCTTATATCTCCTGCATTGGCAAGCAGGTTCTTTACCACTAGCCCCACCTGGAAAGTCTTACATTTTTTTTCCTACATATTTCATAGTTTGGGGGGTTTAGGAGGATAATGTAGAGATTTTTTTTTTTTGCATTTGTGTATGCAGTTGTTTTTACCTACCATTTGCTAAAAAGAGCATCATTTATCCATTAAATTGACTTTGTACAATTGTCAAAAAGCAGTTGACTATATTTGTGTCTATCGCTGGACTCTCATCTGTTGAATTGATCATGTGTGTACATGTTTACCAGTATCACACTGTGTCGATTACTATGGCGTTAAAATTGGGTAGCATGCATCTTCTAATTTTGTTCTTCAAGTATTTTTTGCTGCACTAATTTCATTCTTCTTTCCTCTTGCCTGTCAAATATGTGTTAAACTATTTGGTATCATCCTACAGTTTCCTGAGGCTCTGTTCAAAAATTTTTTTTTTTCAGTATTTTCTCTTTGTGGTTCAGATTGGATAATTTCTATTGATCTTCAAGTTCACAGACAATTTCTTCTTTTCCATTCTGCTACTGAGCTATTGAGTCTTGTTCTGGTAATTCTGAGAGCTGAGTCATCTTAAACTGGGATTGTGTTTTCTTTTGTGCACTACTACAATTTTCTTGGTTCTGCTTCTGTTTTATTTATTTTTTAACATTGAGTAATTTGGCATTATATCCTGGACGTTTTAATTTCTATGTTATGAGATTTTTAAGATCTGTTAAAATCCTCTGTAGAATTTGAGTTTTTCTTTGTTTTGTTTTAGCAGCTAGTTGTCTCAGTTAGAACTTCACTGGAGGCTAAGATGGTAAAGAGTCTGCCTGTAGTGTAGGAGACCGAGATTTAATCTCTGGGTTAGGGAGATCCCCTGGAGAAGGAAATGGCAACCCACTCCAGTATTCTTGCCTGGAGAATCCCATGAATGGAGGAGCCTGGCAAAGAGTCAGACATGACTGAGCTACTAACACTACACTACTGTCCCAGTTAGGTTCAGGTCAAACGTCTTAGCCTGCTTTATGTTGTTTCTTTGTACACCANGGAGAAGGAAATGGCAACCCACTCCAGTATTCTTGCCTGGAGAATCCCATGAATGGAGGAGCCTGGCAAAGAGTCAGACATGACTGAGCTACTAACACTACACTACTGTCCCAGTTAGGTTCAGGTCAAACGTCTTAGCCTGCTTTATGTTGTTTCTTTGTACACCACTCAAATCCCCGACAACTACCAATCCCTCCTCATTGGTCCCTATAATCCCTGAAATTAATAGAATATAATAGAATTGTACGTTGTATTGAAGTACTAACTCAAAAACATTTGGGGCATTTGCAGGTTTGGGCAACTATCAACAATGTTGCTATAGACATTCATACATCGTGTGTGTAATTTTCAAACATTTGCAGTATTATATGAATCTATTCTATGTGCGTCTCCCCCAGCGGCTAAGTGGACCTGAGTAGTGACCTATGCTGTAGACCAGTGTTCAAAGCCTTTAGTCTTCTGTATCAGATTAGTTTCACACATGAGCTCCTAGGGGTGATCCTAAAACTTTAAAATGATTCCCTTTTTGAGCTCTCTCTTTTCCAAAATCTTCACACCTTCTCTGGTTCTCAGTTTCTTCCCCTGGTCCTCTGGCCAGAATGCCTGGCTTTCTGTCTCTTGGGCTTTCAGGCAAACGCCTCCCAGAACTGGATCGACCTTCAAAGCAGATCAGCAAGCTCACCTGCTGATGCACTTGCTGCCTTCAGCCACTGCCCAGGGAGAGCACAGTTTTGGCCCTGGAGCTCTCCAGAGCCAACAGAGGAAAACAAAACCAGGATAGTTCCCCATTCTTTCCATTCTTCAGGGGCCCCTTTTCCCATTCCTCTTACCCGAGAGACTGATTTTCTCTTGTCTGTGCCTATTGCAGTATTCCAGAATTTGGGTTGCATGACTAAACCAGGAAATAATAGGGGGTAAAAATTGAGAATTCACAATTTGTTGGTCTTGAGTTTTGATTTCCTCCCTAAATTGTCTGCTATTATTTACTTTTCAGAGGCCTTAGTTTCTTTATGTATTCTGCTCAGGATTTTTGTTATAGTCATTGGGAGAAATAGAATAGAGTATGTTTATGTGATTTAACTAGAGCTGGAACTTATACTTTGAATAATAATTCAAGAAATTTTGCTATGTGGGTTTGACCTATTGAAGTGTACTTTCACAAGTTTTATGTTAGGTAGGCTGTGTTGCTTCCCAGGTGGCTCAGCAGTGAAGAATCTACCTGTAATGCAGGACTCACAGGAGACAATGGTTTGATCCCTCGGTCAGGAAGATTTCCTGGAGGTGGGCATGGCAACCCTCTCCAATATTCTTGCCTGGAAAATTCCATGGGCAGAAGAGCCTGGCGGCCTCAGTCCATGGAGTTACAAAAAACTGGACATGACTGAGCAACTGAGCAGGCACGCACACACAATAAAGACAGGCTTGACTTGATTCTTGCCTAACTACCTAGTTCTAACAGCCTTTTTTTTTGTTTGTTTTAAAAATCTGCCCAGTTTTATAGTTTACCAATTGAGGACAAAAAGCGTATGCAATTTTGTAAGTCACCAACTGAGGTGAAAAGGATCTGCCACTCCCAACTTTAAAAGCTCTTGGACTTCCCTGTTCTCTTCATCCTTTTCCATTTCTGCTTATAAAAAAGTCAATTATTTTTGGAGTGCTTCTATTTCATGAAGCATATTGTTAAATGTAGCTAACACTAACCAACATATACAGTTAACATTTGTTTTCTAGCTTCTTCTGCCAGAGCTACAAGTATATTAGGCTTATTATTTACCTTTTGGTTTCCTGTAGATGACATTTTACCAAATGTTCCAGTGCATAACATAATCATTATTTTAGCTTATAAATCAGGTTACATGAAAAGACCCTGATGCTGGGAAAGATCGAAGGCAGGAGGAGAAGGGGATGACAGAGGATGAGATGGTTGGATGGCATCACCGACTCAATGGACGTGAGTTTGAGTAAACTCTGGGAGTTGGTGATGGGCAGGGAGGCCTGGCGTGTTGCAGTCCATGGTGTCACAGAGTTGGACACAACGGAGCAACTGAACTGAACTGAACTGAACTGAAGCCAATTCTACAAAAGAAAGATTTTTATTAAAACACACCCCGTTTCTGAATCAATATATGCCAAGTTTAGTAAAAATTTTAACGAAATAAAATAACAAAGATTTATGTCTTTTTCATACGAAATGTCTATTGCAGGTTGCTAAAGACTTCACTTTAGAGCTCCTCACTCTCAGGGTAGGCTCATGAGTCTGCCTAGTCATCAGTTCAACACTATGGCCTGTATGTGATTATGACACACATAATCTGCTTATCTGCTTACAACTGATTGGCATGTCAGGGAGGGAGAAATTTTCCTCTGCTCTTCCAGTTCTTCTGTCTGGTCTAAGAATTAAAATTGACATGAGACAGATTAAAAGAAGAAAATCAAACAAAATTTAATACCATGTATACATGGGAGAAAACCAGGAAAACTAATTAACTCACCAAAATGGCTGAAATTCTCACATTAAATATCATCTTCATTTAAAAACAAAAGAGGGTCTAAAGCGTAGTGGTCTGGGGCTCCAAACAGGAGGAAAGTAATTGCCAGAAAGACAGAGAACCAGATGTTTGGTAAGCAATTTTTGCTGGAACATGCAGAGACAATGGGGCACAGAGAGGAATTTTAACAAACAAACTTTGCTGGGTTCCTCTTTGTCTCACACCTAGTTCATACTACAGTTATCTTTGGAGATGGCTCCTGTCTTCAAAAAGCTTCTTATCTACATTCCTTTAAGCTGATAGTGGGTAGGTCAAAGTTTCTTCCTGAGCCTTCTGGGCTGTGATTGTTGTCAACTCAAAATAACCCACATACCAAAGAAAAATTTGGGGTGTTAATTTTGTTTCCCTACAGTTAGAACTTTCCCTACAGTTAGAACCTTCCCTACAGTTATAAACTACTGCACAACTGCATTCATCTCACACGCTAGCAAAGTAATGCTCAAAATTCTCCAAGACAGGCTCCAACAGTACGTGAACGTGAACTTCCAGATGTTCAGGCTGGTTTTAGAAAAGGCAGAGGAACCAGAGATCAAATTGCTAACATCCACTGGATCACTGAAAAAGCAAGAGAGTTCCAGAAAAACATCTATTTCTGTTTTATTGACTATGCCAAAGCCTTTGACTGTGTGGATCACAATAAACTGAGGAAAATTCTGAAAGAGATGGGAATACCAGACAACCTGACGTGCCTCCTGAGAAATCTGTAAGCAGGTCATGAAGCAACAGTTAGAACTGGACATGGAACAACTGACTGGTTCCAAATAGGAAAAGGAGTACATCAAGGCTGTATATTGTCACCCTGCTTATTTAATTTATATGCAGAGTACATCATGAGAAACACTGGGCTGGATGAAGCACAAACTGGAATCAAGATTGCCGGGAGAAATACCAATAACTTCAGATATGCAGATGACACCACCCTTATGGCAGAAAGTGAAGAAGAACTGAAGAGCCTCTTGATGAAAGTGAAGGAGGAGAGTGAAAAAGTTGGCTTAAAGCTCAACATTCAGAAAACTAAGATCATGGCATCTGGTCCCAACACTTCATGGCAAATAGATGGGGAAACAGTAGAAACAGTGACAGACTTTGTTTTGGGTAGCGCCAAAATCACTGCAGATGGTGACTGCATAAAAGATACTTACTCCTAGGAAGGAAAGTTATGACCAACCTAGACAGCATATTAAAAAGCAGAGATATTACTTTGCCAACAAAGGTCCGTCTGATCAAGGCTATGGTTTTTCCAGTAGTCATGTATGGATGTGAGAGTTGGACTATAAAGAAACCTGAGTGCCGAAAAATTGATGCCTTTGAACTGTGGTGTTGGAGAAGACTCTTGAGAGTCCCTTAGACAGCAAGGATATCCAATCAGTCCATCCTAAAGGAAATCAGTCCTGAATATTCACTGGAAAGACTGATGCTGACACTGAAACCCCAATACTTTGGCTACCTGATAAGGAGAGCTGACTCATTTGAAAAGACCCTGATGCTAGGAAGGTTTGAAGGTGGGAGGAGAAGGGGACGACAGAGGATGAGATGGTTGGATGGCATCACCAACTCAATGGACATGAGTAAGTAAACTCCGGGAGTTGGTGATGGACAGGGAGGCCCGGTGTGCTGCAGTCCATGGGGTTGCAAAGAGTCGGACACGACTGAGTGACTGAACTAAACTGAACTGAGCTGAACAGTTAGAACTAACTAGTCATGTGGTCCCACTCAGCTACAAGAGACAGAAATTACAAGCTACCATGTGTCCTGAAGGTAGAGAACAGGAAGTATTCTGAACAGCATAGTCCAACTACATGTGAACTATATAATCAAATGAATTCTGGGACTGTATAGATGACCAGCTTCACTAAATTGCAACCCCTCATCCATTTTCAGACTTAGGGGCTCCTGACTGGCTTTCACAGCACAGTTTCATCTATGTACCTTTTTCCTAGGTCTCCACAAAAGGATTTGTGGTGATTTTGTCAGGTAACTATGCCAGGTAAAAGGGAATCACTTGACTCTGAGATAAAATCAATTCCTTAATATCCAGACCACCAAGTTCATCTACCAATCAGAGACTTGAAAGAGTATCGAGTGATGACTGATTCTTTGCCCAGAATCCACAGACTCCACGGGGCGGTGAGCATGCAGGGTAGTTTCCGCAGCTTCTGTGCACACAGGGCACACGGCGTCACTTCTGCAAGACAGCCTCCCACTGCTGCTGGGGCTGCTCTGTCACTGCGGGTTGTCCCGCTCTTTGCGACCCCATGGACGGCAGCCCACCAGCTTCCTCTGTCCACGGGAGTCTCCAGGCAAGGATGCTGGAGTGCAGTTGCCATGCCCTCCTTCAGGAGATTGTCCCAACCCAGGGATCGAACCCACATCTCTTATGTCTCCTGCATTGGCAGGCGGGCTCTTTACCACTAGCACCACCTGGGAAGCCCAGACAACCTCCTGCTGCTGCTGTTGCTAAGTCGCTTCAGTCGCATCCGACTCTCGGCGACCCCATGGACCGCAGCCTACCAGGCTCCTCTGTCCATGGGATTTTTCCAGGCAAGAGCACTGGAGTGGGGTGCCATTGCCTTCTCCGAACAACCTCCTAATCCCCCCAAAAGTAAGTCTGTTATAATAGGAAAAGCCAGGCAGAACCTGGAAGTAAAAAGTAATTTCCTTTCAAACCTGTCAAATAGCTGTTCTATAGCGTGTTAAAGAGATCTACGGATCTATCAGAAAGCAAAAGAGGCACATGACTACTGGGCTACTGATGATGTGGAAGTAACCTCATCCAATTTCTTTTAGAGGTAAATGATGGTCAGGTAAATAAACTTTGGCTATTCTTTCTATGCAGGTGCTTTGCCCTAAAGAGCTAACAAGAACATGCCAGATTCAGTAACTTGAGAAGCAAGGAAAGACTGGTTTTTCCTGTTCATGAGCTTCACCTTCAATCCCATAGTTTTAAGAACTATAATAGTATAGGAACAAAGTATAAGTGATACCTGGAAACCCGAGGTTTAATTCCCCAGGAAATTTTTTGTATTTTAACTGTTTTAGAAAGAAATTTAAAAAAAAATTTTTTTAATATATAAATCTCCATAGTCCCTGCTCACTTTCTTTCTTGTCTTTTTTTCCTATGAAGTCTTAAGCCATTAAAGTTCATAAAATACCAGCCTTGACTCTGCCTGAAGAAACTGATGGGGGAAATGTCACTTTGTGTGCTTAAGGCTTGCAGTGTCATCTGCACCAAATATAATTTAATTTGGTCTTAATTTCTCTGGGGCACCCTTGGAAACTACAGTTATTGTGCAATATCATAATATTCATGCTTTCGATAGGGTTGCCAGATTTAGAAAATAAAAATATAGGATACCACGTTAAATTTGAATTTCTGATAAAACAATTTTTTTTAAGCACTGTCAAATGAAGAAAAACAGACAACCAAAAAGTTGCAAGTTAAGTTTTATTCGGAGATCTTATTGAGGTCTGTAGCCTGGGAAACATACTCTCAGATAGCTCTGGGGAACTGCTTCAAAGAATTAAGGGAGAAGCCAAGACATATAGGAGGTTTCTGCTGAAAACAAAACAAAACATGCATTCTAACATCAAGAGCTTAGTACTAATCACAAAAAACAGACATCAAAGTTAAAGATGTTAGTGTTTTTAGGTGTATGAACTGATGCATTGTAATTATTCCTTAGATACAGCTCAACTATTTAGGGCCAGTATCCAGAAGTATAGACTACTTCCTATCTTTCTCCATCCTGAATTCCCCTTGGGGTGCATGGGGGTGGGATATGCTTCATTGGCTGGTGGCGTGATCCTTGTAGAACCAGAATGATGGGCAACACTCTGTTTCTGGAATGGCAGGCAACATTCCATTTCCACAGTATACACCACATAGTGAATGCATGCTCAGTCGCTCAGTCATGTCCAGACTCTTTGCAACACCATGGACTGCAGCCCGCCAGACTCCTCTGTCCATGAAATTTTTCCAGGCAAGAATACTGGAATATAAGAATTCCTCCTCCAGGGGATCTTCCCGACCCAAAGATTGAATCCAGATTTCCTGTGTTTATTGCATTGGCAATCTGATTCTTTACCACTGAACCATTTGCAAAGCCCCATGTATTGCATATATTAACACTAAACAATTATTCACTGTTTATTTGGAATTCAAGTTTAACTAGATGTGTATTTTATCTGGCAACCCTAGTCAAGTACCAGTGAGAAACATAGTCCTGTTTCACCCTGGCTGCCCTTGGACTAATATGTTATTCTCATTTGTCTGTCTTATAAGGTGTCAAAATTTTGCCTTTCAGATCTGTTATCATAGAAAACCCAAAGCTGGTCCTCTGCCCCAGTACCCCAGGTTGCTGTTTTTCTCTCTTCCTTCATGGTCATCTCTGTTTTTCACTGATACTCCTACCCCTATTGCTACTTTTGCTGACAGACACCTTTTTTTCCATACGGTGTTCATTCCTTTACCATTCTACTACAGCTAAATGTAGTGTTTTAATGCATGGACTTAAAGGCAGACAAATTAGGATTTGAATCCCAGTTTACTTTTCAGTAGATATGGGAGCTTCGGTAAGTTACTTAATCTAAATCTCATGTTCTCCTTCAGTAAAATACAGGAATTAATGCCTACTTTATAGGCCTATTGTGAGGGTTAAATGAGATTGATACAGCAAACTACTCAAAGGTACAAGCCTTATTGGGTTATTATTATTAAAAGAGCTTCAGACCTTAGGTGCTGACTTGAATTCTTTGTGTTGGATGCCTAGACTTGCAGTTTAGACTGTGCTGGCCATTCTTCCCTGGTGAGCTTTTATACTGTCTGGCTTGTCTTCACCATCATTACCAACCAGTTTAGTTCCTTTCAGGAAATATGTGTTGAGTTTCTACTATGTGCTAAGCATTGTGCCAAGTGCTGGAGATCTGGAGATAAATAGGATAGCACTTACCTCATGGAGAGTGTTGGGCAGAAAGGAGAAATATAGATCATAATACAGTGAAGTAAAATTATTTAGAGATGTACAGTATGCCTCAAGATGTTCTGGAACCACAGAGAAGGAGTTCAGATCCCTGGAAGGAAGGAGGCAAAAAAAGCTTCAAGTTTGTGATAATACCTGAACAGAGAGCTGAAAAATGAGTGGAGCTAGCTACAAAAAATGTAAGCAGGAGCAGTGGAAACATATTCAACATTCAATTAAGAGCATGAGGAATGGGAATAGGTGCTGCTGCTGCTGCTGCTAAGTTGCTTCAGTTGTGTCTGACTCTGTGCAACCCCACAGATGGCAGCCCATCAGGCTCCCCATCCCTGGGATTCTCCAGGCAAGAACACTGGAGTGGGTTGCTATTTCCTTCTCCAATGCATGAAAGTGAAAAGTGAAAATTGAAAGTGAAGTCGCTCAATCGTGTCCAACTCTCACTGGCCCCATAGACCACAGCCTACCGGGCTCCTCTGTCCATGGGATTTTCCAGGCAAGAGTACTGGAGTGGGGTGCCATTGCCTTCTCCGGAATAGGTGCTATGAGGGGTATATACAGGGAAACTGAAAGCAGTTCAGTGTTATTGCTCACCGACACCAATTAAAAATACAGAGACAGTGGTTTGGAGAAAGCAGTAGCTTTATTACTTTGCCAGGAGCAGTGGGGCTTGAGAGTGTAAGCTTGAAAGTTAATGCTCTCAAGACTGTGCTCTCCTTCCCTGGGGAAGCTGGAAGAGATCTTACAGTTTTTAGGTGGTAAATGGGGCTGAAGATGAGGATCAGGGCTGATGTGTTCTTGCATTCTTCTTCTCCTCCTGGGGATATTGAGATGTTAGGGCTGGCATTAGGTGATTCAGGACAGGTTCTGGTGGTCAGCCATGACATTCTTTCTGGAATGAAGAATGCTCCCAATGGAAAGCAGTGATAGGGAGTGTCCTCCTGGAGGGTTGAACATTAGGTGGATGGTACAGCCTTAGCTAGAGGGCAATCATTTTCACAGTGCTATTAAGCAAGAAAGAGAGGGAAAACTTTATAAACATCTATATATTGGGCTTCCCAGGTAGGGTTAGTATAAAGAATCTGCCAGCCAATACAGGAGACTCCAGAGACTCAAGTCAGGTTTGATCCCCTGGAGGAGGAAGTGGCAACCCACTCCAGTATTCTTGCCTGGGAAATTCCATGGACAGAAGAGCCCGGGGAGCTACAGTCCATGGTGCTACAGTCCATGATGTCACAAAGAGTCAGTCAGATAGGACTGAAGTGCAACCACATGCTGTGTAGGTTGAATGGGTAGAGAGAATAAGGGCTAACATAATGGGGTGCCTAAACTAGTTTCCACTACATTAGTATCTAAGTACAAATTGTAAAGCTAGGAGAGGTCAATGAAAGCATTACTTCCTTTTGGTCATCAGTGTGGCAACCCATATCTTTACATCAGGTGTGGGTGTCATAAATATATTGAACCCTCTGTTTTCATTGTTGTCTTTGTCTGTTTAGAGCTTTCGTCCTCTTCCAAGAGGCCAAAGCACCATGTTACTGTTTCCTAATGAATAATTGCCTCCACATCTCTCCTTTTCATTTTATAGCTTTCTGCTGCTGCTGCTGCTAAGTCACTTCAGTCGTGTCCGACTCTGTGCCACCTGATAGACGGCAGCCCACTGGGCTCCCCCATCCCTGGGATTCTCCAGGCAAGAATACTGGAGTGGGTTGCCATTTCCTTCTCCAATGCATGAAAGTGAAAAGTGAAAGTGAAGTCGCTCAGTCGTGTCTGACTCTTAGCGACCCCATGGACTGCAGTTCATCAGGCTCCTCCTTCCATTGGATTTTCCAGGCAAGAGTATTGAGGTGGGGTGCCATTGCCTTCCCCCAAAGTTTTTTGAACAGACTAAAAAGGCTTTTTCTCTTAAAAAAAAAAAAAACCTGTATTAATGTCATAAGGTATATTTTCCCTGCTGAAGTATTTCTAAAATATTTTAAATCTTTTCCCTCTTACGAAAGGAGGAAGAGATTCATTATATATTCTCTCTGTATCTTAATCTTAGAATAGTGCCTAGTTATTATTGTTATGCATCAGGCACATTTTACTTCCAAAATATTTAGAACAAACATGAAAATCTAAAATATATTTCACCATCCAGGGAATTTCTCAAGATCATGAGTTAGTCGCTCAAGTTGTGTCAGACTCTGCGAGCCCCATGCACTGTAGGCCCTCCAGGCTCTTCTGTCCGTGGGATTTCCCAGGCAAGAATACTGACATTTCCTTCTCCACGGGATCTTCCCAATCCAGGGATCCAACCTGGGTCTCCTGCCTTGCAGGCAGATTCGTTTCCATCTGAGCCAAAATTTTAAAGCCAGTCATTCTACTCTAATACAGTTATTTAATTTTGTTTTTCTGCTCTCTTTCTCCGTTTGTCTTTCTCCGACGTAGTTTTAATCATTTGCAATATAGACGCGGGCTTAATTCATAGCGGTGTGGTGTTAAGAGGAAAGGGATAATCCTACTCTACTAATTTGGTGGCGCTGCTCTAGGCTCTGCTCAGCCTCAGGGTCTAAACCAGAGTGGGAGAAGCGGTTATTTCCAACCGAACAAGCCTTCCAGAAAAATGAGTGGCAGCCTGCGCCAGAGCGAATCTCGTTAGTTTCCACTGTCACTGACATTCCTAGAACCCAGTTTGTTTGCTTCCTGGATCCACCTCCTCACTCCCTCTCAGGGTCCTTTGCCCCCAAAGGACTTTGACTTTACTTTGGCAGTCTCACACCCTGGCGCCCTTCGCCACCAGGCAGTCCGGCAGAGGCACGCCGCTGGAGTCACTCCGTCCGCTATGTCCCTTTAGCAAACAACTAGCAGGAGGCACTGCCCCAGGCAAGGACACGACAGTGAAGCCGGCACCGGGGGTCGCCCGCGGAGCCTCTGAAGTCCTCGTCTTGGGGATGGAGTTGGCACGTGCCAAGCTGGGACCAGCAGAGCCGAGCCGGGAACGGCGTTCATCCGGGCCGAGGCGGCAGCCGGAGCGATTGGGAGACGGGACCGCGGGAACCCGGAAACGCCTGAGCCGCACCGGGCCGGCGGCAGCGACGGCGGCGGTAGCGAGTGGCGCTGCGCTTCAAGGGTCGCGGGGGACCCGGCGGGCGCCGCAGCCTGGGGCGCCGGGCCGAGCTGAGCCGCCGCCCCCAGTACGCGCAGCCGGCCGAGCTGCGCGGAAGGTGAGCCTGGTGCGCTCCTGGGTGGCGGCGGGCGCGGGCAGGCCGGTGGCCTCAGCTTTGGCCGGGGCAGCTCCGGGAGGATGCAGCGGGCGCGGGGCTGATACGAAGCCTGTCTGAGTGAAGGGAACGATGTGGAATACCTTAAGTACTAGCTGAGTACGGCGGGGAGTGGATGAAGGGACACGTTGTAAGTACGAGGGACGACGTGAGGAATGTGCTGGGTGTAGGAAGGAAAAGGGCTCCAGGAAAGGGGTGTGTCAACCAAATGAAAACGGCAGTGTGTGCTTTAGAGTCTGGGGCGTGCGGAACCGAGTGGCCGGAGGGCCAGGCTGGCGGTCATTCCATTTGCGAGCTGCCCTGGAGCTCCCGCTCGGTGTACGGCCCTGTGGCTGATGCCGAGCCAGGAGACCGGGACCCTGCGCTGAAGAAGCTTCAGGGACTTCAAGAAATGGAAAGGTTGTCCTTGGTAAGGCTAGTACGCAGGCAAAGGCTGTCTGAGGCCAGGTGGGATTCCTATCAGAAAAGGTGTGCTTGTTGGGTTCTGAGTGTTTAGGAAGGGAAGATTTTAATTAACTTTTATTTAAAACAACTAAACCACAGGGGACGCTGGTTCAAATGAATTAAAGGGNGTAAGGCTAGTACGCAGGCAAAGGCTGTCTGAGGCCAGGTGGGATTCCTATCAGAAAAGGTGTGCTTGTTGGGTTCTGAGTGTTTAGGAAGGGAAGATTTTAATTAACTTTTATTTAAAACAACTAAACCACAGGGGACGCTGGTTCAAATGAATTAAAGGGTAATATTAAATGTAGTACTGGGGCCATGCTTGGTAAAACACGTTTCGTTACTTTATGGTAGAAGGCTGAATCTTTTATTATGTTCTGTTACATGCCGTATTTGAAAATGGAACCGCAGTTTTTTTTGTTTTCGATCAGCATTCAACTTTGGTAGTTAAAAATGAAATTTGGTAGTTTCTCACTTGGTGCACTTACTCATTTTCGCTGGTAGACTCAGATTGTTTCCTTTAAGAGCATGACTTCTAAATTTACATTCCTGGTCCTAACTTTCCTCCCAAGTATCGATTCTACTTTTTCAGCATCCCAGTTTGCTTGTTCTCTGTGCTAAACGTGACTTCTTTTGCCTCTTCTTACTTGCTCTGTGGCAGTGTCTGGGTTTGCTGCCCTCAGCCTATCT
>SJYX01007592.1:0-37346 GCA_006410675.1 Oreotragus oreotragus
CATTTATGCACTTACTTTGTAAAACTTGAGTTTCCAGTGCTTGGAATCTTATTGAAAAAAATGTATTTTTACCTAAAAGAAAAATCAAAACCTATGGAGATGTGTATAAGAGACAGCATTATATATATATATGGTGTGTGTATATATATATATACCACATATATATACACACACCATATATATATATACACCACATATACACACACACATATATACACCACATATACACCATATATATGTATGTAATTATGCCACATATATATATGCACCACATATATATATATACCACATATATATATATATATATACCACCACATATATACACCATATATATATATATATACACACCATATATATATATACCAAACCATATATATATATACCAAACCATATATATGTATATATACATCATATATATATGTATACACACACAAAGATATATTATTTAACCACAAAATGGAGACCCTGCTATGCAAGACATCTTGGATGAATTCTGAGGATATTATGTTAAGTGAAAAAAGAGGTGTGACAGAGAAATACTGCATGATTCCATTTATATAAGATAACTTAGTAGAAGGGTGATTACCAGGCCTGTAGAGAGTGGGAAGTGAAGAGTTTTTGCTTAATGGGTACAAAGTTTCAGTTGAGCTAAATGAATAAAAATCTAGAAATCTGTACAACATTCTGCCTTTAGTTAACAATATTATATTGTATACTTAGAATTTTTTGAGAGGGTAGATTTCATTATCTGTTCTTATCATAATTTAAAAAATGGTAAACATTTTAAAAATTTTACCGTATAAAATGTGTATAATATTACTTTGCTCAGGAAAATGGAGTATAAGACTTGCATATCAGAGTTCTAAATCTATTTCCTCAAAGGATAATGAATATCTAAATCTGATTTTCTTTATTTCGAAGTCATTTACCTGTCACCTGCTGCAGAGGGCACATGGTCACATGCAAGAAGATAATTATGGCTACAGTGACATTATTTGGAGAGTGTGAAAGGTCCTTTCCTATTTATCTTCATTGTTCCACAACTGTAGCGGATAATTTTAAATAAGGTTAGAATTGCAATTATTTATTTTTATCTTTTGGATTACTTTTTACCTGGGTAACACAGAAGAATAAACATAATCAGTTACAGCTGGAAACACTTCTGTACTGTGTCAAGGACAATAAGTTCACAAATTGACTTCACCTGCTATTCATGTGGTACACGAAAAGAACTGGGCAAAGGGGAATTTAATTAGTGTGTTTCATAGTAGGAATAATAATAATATAAAAAAGACTACTGATTGTATTGGGAATGAATAACATGTTTAGCTGTAAACAATTGAGCAGAGGTAGTTTGATAACATTTCTTTGGTAACAGAAATTTTGATTTTATTAGACTACCTCATGTGGAGTCTAACTTGTACATGATTTCAGGTATAAATAATAGAATGAAATTTTATTACACTTACAAATATAGAGACTTTTATCAAAAATGATACAGTGTAAGGATTTACACTCAAAAATTAAGAGATTATACTATTTATTGAAGACTTTACAGATATGAAGAAGCAAGCAGAGATAATATTAATAAATATATATATAGGATCTCTCTGTAAAACTAGAATAACAAAGCAACAGATATCACTGATTCAACAAAGAACATTTTCAAAGATAATTTTATTATATATGTGTAATTATCATCTAGTCTTATAAAAATGGGAAAGAATTTGAAAAAATAAAAATCTAGGGCTTTATTAATTACCAATTGTGTTCTAGTAGTTATTAGAGGTAAACTATGTAATGGGCATACATAATTTTCATAGTAGCAAAAGGAACATATACATTGCCTTACATTCACATAAAAAAAGAGCAAATACACATGCACATTTAACAGTTATTTTTTTAAATGACAAATTAATTTGTATCTTTTCACATCACATTCTATTCCTGATGTTTAAGATCTAATCTAACCTCCAGTTTTACTTATCTATTGTCTTTAAAATAGCAGATAGCCTGGTGGCTCAGAAGGTAAAGAATCTGCCTGCAATGCTGGAGAGCTGGGTTTGATCCCTAGGTCAGGAAGATCCTCTGGAGAAGGAAATGGCTTTCCACTCCAGTATTCTTGCCTGGAGAATTCCATGGACAGAGAAGCCTGGTAGGCTGCAGTCCATGGGGTCGCAAAGAGTTGGACATGACTGAGTGACTAAGATGCATTAGTTCTTGAGTTATGCAAAATAGTTCTTGTTTTCTTCTTGCTTTGTACTGTGTGAGGAAATCCAAATAAATTGTTTCATACATTTATGCACTTACTTTGTAAAACTTGAGTTTCCAGTGCTTGGAATCTTATTGAAAAAAATGTATTTTTACCTAAAAGAAAAATCAAAACCTATGGAGAAATACACTGGACTATAAAGTTGGACTATAAAGAAAGCTGAGCACAGGAGAATTGATGCTTTTGAACTGTGGTGTTGGAGAAGACTCTCGAGAGTCCTTTGGACAACAAGGAGATCCAACCAGTGCATCCTAAAGGAGATCAGTCCTGAATATTCTTTGGAAGGAATGATGCTGAAGCTGAAACTCCAATACTTTGGCCACATGATGCAAAGAGCTGACTCACTGGAAAAGACCCTGATGCTGAGAAAGATTGAAGGCGTGAGGAGAAAGGGATGACAGAGGATGAGATGGTTGGATGGCATCACTGACTCAATGGGCATGAATTTGAGTAAACTCTGGGGGTTGGTCATGGACAGGGAGCCCTGGCCTGCTGCAGTCCATGGGGTCACAGTGAGTCGGACTTGACTGAGCGACTGCGCTGAACTGAACTGATGGAGAAACATAACAAAATAGAAAAATCCTTGATACAGAGAACAAGCAAGTAGTTGACAGAAGGGAGGCAGGTTGGCAGATGAAAGAAATAGGTAACATATATCGTTGTATAAGTTCCCAACTGCAAAATAAATGAGTCGATGGATATAAACATATGCTATGGGGAGTATAGTCAACAACGATATAGTATCTTTTTATGATGACAGATGGTGACTAGACATCATAGTGATTAGTTTGTAATGTATAGAAATATTGGATCACCATGTGTATCAGGAACTAATATAGTGTTGTAGGCTAACTGTATTTCAAAAACAAGAGAACAAACTCATAGGGGGAAAAAATGAGATTTGTGGTTACTAGAGTGGGGGTTGGAGAAAGAGGAAACTAGATGAAGGCAGACAAAAGGCACAGATTTCTAGTTATAAGATTTTCAGTTATAAGTACTAGGGATGTAATGTACAACTTGATTAACACTGTTGTATGTTACATATGAAAGTTAAGAGAATAAGAGTTCTCATTGCAAGGGTTTTGTTTTGTTTTTTTTTCTATTTCTTTAACTTTTAACCTATATGAGATGATAGATGTTTACTAAATTTATTTTGCTAATCATTTCATGATGTATTTATGTCAAATCATTATGCTGTTCTACCTAAACTTATTCAGTTCTATATGTCAATTTTATCTCAATGAAACCAGAGGAAAAACTAAAGGAGATGCCAACAAAGTGGCAACATAGAATCCTCCTGAAATTCCTTACTCCCATGGAGATATACAGCTATCCATAGATCAAGTCCCTCTGAGAGAAATCCAGAAACTACACATTGAGCACCATTAAATATCCACATTGAAATGGATAGGAAAGGCTGAGATACTCTCATTCATAAACTTTTCTGGCATAGTCACAGTACTTTGCAGTTAAGAGGGAACTTCCAACTCCTAGCTTCTCTTTGAGGAGTGAATAGATTGGACTTAACAATTGGCACCCCACTTAAAGTATGGGCTCCCAAATCATCTAGCTCTGAGAGCCAACAATACTTGGAGTTATGAGTCCCACAGGACTATAGAAGACAGAGGTGATTGTTAAATAGGTGTGTGAGCACTCTTGTGGCTACCCTCTCCAACCTGGAGAGAAGAGACAAAAACAACCATCTCAGATTTTCTTGGGATAAGTTTAACTTCATGATTTCACAGATACTGCACGGAAGTCTAGCTCCTAATTAGCCCCCATCTAGATGCTGAATGGGATCTTCTGTAGAACCTGAAAGAGTCAATGAGCATTTCCCCTACCCCCACCCCCTGGCTAGCTCCAGCAACAAAACCAAGTATCGAGCTTCTCCCTGGAAGTAATGTGCCAATGCATCTAGAGTCTTAAATTTTTCAACTGCCACCTGAGAGACAGACTCTCAAATCACCTAACTCTGATAGTCAATGGAGTTTGTATTCCTAAGTCCTACTGCTGCTGCTGCTAAGTCACTTCAGTCGTGTCCGACTCTGTGTGACCCCATAAACGGCAGCCCACCAGGCTCCCCCATCCCTGGGATTCTCCAGGCAAGAATACTGGAGTGGGTTGCCATTCCCTTCTCCAATGCATAAAAGAGAAAAGTGAAAGTGAAGTCGCTCAGTCTGTCCGACTGTTAGCGACCCCATGGACTGCAGCCCACCAGGCTACTGTGTCCATTGGATTTCCAGGCAAGATTACTGGGGTGGGGTGCCATTGCCTTCCCTGCCTAAGTCCTACAGGAACATATTAAACAATAGCAAAAAGCAATTTTCAAATGGGAACAGAATCACTTCTTATAGCCTTTTCCCCTTGGATTCAACATAGAGGGAACAGGCAAAACATCCTTTCTTAGTTTCTCCCTGGAAACAATTTTACTGCACACATTACCAGATGATGCCTGGGTTCCAGCTTTTAATCTGTCTGCTGCAAGGAGATGATCAGGATCCTACAGAGAGTCTGAATGTGTTGGTGGCACATATCACACTGTTTTCTCCAGGCTGCCTCCAACAGTCAAACAAAACCTCCAGATTCTCCCTGGAAGAAGTTTGTCCACTTATCAAGCACTCCAATTGCTATGGTTGTCACTTGATAGTCTAGCTCCCTGTCGACTCTGGCTACAAATCAGCTCTGAGAACTGACAGAGATTGACATTCATGACTTTCTCTACACCCGGCAAAGAGTGGTGGTTCTGTTTGGACATATACACAATTCCAATGACTCTTTCCTCTCATTTAGCACAGAGTGAGTAAGCAAAAACAGTCAGCTCCCACTTCCTCCCAGGTAGGGGTTAGACTGCATTTCTAGCATCTTGATTTTCCCAATGCTGCCTTAGGGTGAGGCTTCCAATTAGCCTACAGTGGGCTTCCCAGGTGACACTAGTGGTAAAGAACCCACTGAAAGGTTGTTGTTGAATTATGACGCTGGGATTCTTGGCCCCCAGAGGAGAAGAACTCAATCTGGGACCAGAGATGAGGCTTGATAGCTCAGAGCTTTTGTGTAATAAAGTTTTATTAAAGTATAAAGGAGATAGAGAAAGCTTCTGACATAGGCATCAGAAGGGGGCAGAAAGAGTACCCGCTTGTTAGACTTAGCAATGAAGTTATATACTCTCCAATGAATCTAAAAATGTCTGGAGGTTGTAAAGACCTCACCAGACCTACTCCCATAATTTACATTTTAAGATAACGGAGTTAGCCAGAACGTTTAATCCAGAGACTGTCCTCAGGCAGAATACATTGTTGTTATATAATCCTAAGGAATGTAGAGAAAAGTTTGTCCTTCTTTCCTCCTTGAGAATTCCAGACCCCTCTCTCCTTGGGGACCCCTAGACTTCTTCTCATCCTGCCTAGGAAATGACTCTCTCACCACCTTCCAATGCAGGGGACATGAGGTCAGGTTTGATCCCTTCTTGGGAAGTGTGTTGGCATGGCAACACACTCCAGTGTTCTTGCCTAGAGAATCCTATGGACAGAGGAGACAGGTGGGATACAGTCCATAGGGTCTCAAAGAATCAGAAACTACTGAAGCAACTTAGCAGGCACACTGATGGGGCAGACAATTTGCAGTCCTTTTGTGTCTAAAGATGTTAATAGGAATTTCCAAAGTTTTAGGGACATTGATGGGCCTTGCCACACTCTCAACTATGGAAGGCCATTAAGAGCAAAGTTGGAAACTTGGATAATCACAAAGTTTTGAGAGGCATCTGGCAGATTGGAGTCAGCTGATTAAAAAGGTTTAATCCTACATAAGGCCAATTTGTCAAGACAAGAAGAAGTGGTTATTTTATCTAATATGAAGAAACCAACCTAGTGAGCCAAGGAAAAAGGAAAAGAAATTTTTTTAAACAGGATATTTTAAAAATAAAAAAGCAATGTAAATTTCCAGAAACCAACCTAATGAAACAGAGATAAATAATTTACCTACTAGAGAAGGCAAACTAACAGTGATCACGCAGGTCAGGAGACCAAAACATGAACAAAGTGAGAATTTCAACAGAAAGATAGAAAATAGTTTTAAAAAATGTCAAAGGCAAATCACAGAGAATACAGTAACTAAACTGAAACAAATTTAATAGAAGGTTTAAATCACTCTAGGTTAAGCAGAAGGGAGGATCAGAAAACTTGAAAACAGAGCAGTGGGGGACTTCCCTGGTGGAGAGCTGGTTAGGATGCTGCACTTCCACTGCAGAGAGCAGGGGTTTTACTCCTGGTTGGAGAACTAAGATTCCACTCTTGGCCCAGTGCTGCCAAACAAATGACAGAGCAATGGAAATTAACCAATCAGAAATGGGGAAAAAATTCAAAGAAGAAACAGATTTATGGAATAGACATACTAGGGCTTCCAGAAGGAGAAGAAAGAGAAAAGAACAGAAAACTAGAAACAGGAGGCTGGAAACATCTTCCATCAGTAGTGCTACCTGCCATCTCTGCCTAAACCACCATTATTTTATGTGTCTTGTATTAATAGTAGACCCAGAATGATCATTTTATAATCTGACTTGTCATTTTAAAACAGCATTCTGATGGTCCCATTTCTCTAATAGTAAAAGCTAAAATACTTACAATAGCATCTGATAACTTATAGGTTCTGACTGTTTCTTATTTATCCCATATTATATGTCACCATCACCTTTTTGCTGTTTTTAATTATGCCCTGAATATTCCTGCATCATCATCTTTGCATTCATGCATTCAGTTCAGTTCAGTTCAGTCGCTCAGTTGTGTCCTATTCTTTGGGACCCCATGAGCTGCAGCATGCCAGGCCTCCCTGTCCATCGCCAACTCCCAGAGTCCACCCAAACCCATGTCCATCAAGTCAATGATGCCATTCAACCATCTCATCCTCTGTCATTCTCTTGTCCTCCTGCCTTCAATATTTCCCAGCCATCAGGGTCTTTTCCAATGAGTCAGCTCTTCGCACCAGGTGGCCAAAGTATTGGAGTTTCAGCCACAACATCAATCCTTCCAATGAACACCCAGGACTGATCTCCTTTAGGATGGACTGCTTGGATCTCCTTGCAGTCCAAGGGACTTTCAAGAGAATACTCCAACACCACAGTTCAAAAGCATCAATTCTTCGGCGCTCAGCTTTCTTCACAGTCCAACTCTCATATCCATATATGACCACTGGAAAAACCATAGCCTTGACTAGATGGACCTTTGTTGGCAAAGTAAAGTCTCTGCTTTTTAATATGCTGTCTAGGTTGGTCATAACTTTCCTTGCAAGGAGTAAGAATTTTTTAATTTCATTGCTGCAATTGCCATCTGCATTGTTTTGCATTAGCTATTTTCTATACCTAGAATTCCAATCTTTTTTAGAATTTTCCACAGTTTACTGTGATCCACACAGTCAAAGACTTTGGCAGAGTCAATAAAGCAGAAATAGATATTTTTCTGGAACTCTCCCTTGCTTTTTCGATGATCCAGCAGATGTTGGCTATTTGATCTCCCGTTCCTCTGCCTTTTCTAAAACCAGCTTGAACATCTGGAAGTTCACGGTTCACGTGTTACTGAAGCCTGGCTTGGATAATTTTGAGCATTACTTTACTAGCATGGGAGATGAGTAAAATTGTGTGGTAGTTTGAGCATTCATTGGCATTGCCTTTCTTTGGGATTGGAATGAAAACTGACCTGTTCCAGTCCTGTGGCTACTGCTGAGTTTTCCAAATTTGCTGGCATATTGAGTGCAGCACTTTCACAGCATCATCTTTCAGGATTTGAAATAACTCAACTGGAATTCCATCACCTCCACTAGCTTTGTTCATAGTGATGCTTTCTAAGGCCCACTTGACTTCACATTCCAGGATGTCTGGCTCTAGTTGAGTGATCACACCATCGTGATTATCTGGACTGTGAAGACCTTTTCTGTACAGTTCTTCTGTGTATTCTTGCCACCTCTTCTTAATATCTTCAGCTTCTGTTAGGTCCATACCATTTCTGTCCTTTATCTAGCCATCTTTGCATGAAATGTTCCCTTGGTATGGTATGTCTAATTTTCTTGAAGAGATCTCTAGTCTTTCCCATTCTGTTCTTTTCCTCTATTTCTTTGCATTGATCACTGAGGAAGGCTTTCTTATCTCTCCTTGCTATTCTTTGGAACTCTGCATTCAGATGCTTATATCTTTCCTTTTCTCCTTTGCTTTTCACTTCTCTTCCTTTCACAGCTATTTGTAAGGCCTCCCCAGACAACCCTTTTGCTTTTTTGCATTTCTTTTCCATGGGGATGGTCTTGATCCCTGTCTCATGTACAATGTCACGAACCTCAGTCTATAGTTCATCAGGTACTCTATCTATCAGATATAGTCCCTTAAATCTATTTCTCACTTCCACTGTATAAACATAAGGAATTTTATTTAGGTCATACCTGAAACCATAATCACAGAAAACTAGTCGATCTAACCACACTAGGATCACAGCCTTGTCCAATTCAATGAAACTAAGCAATGCCCTGTGGGGCCACCCAAGATGAGCGGGTCATGGTGGAGAGGTTTGATAGAATGTGGTCCACTGAAGAAGGGAATGGCAAACAATTTCAGTGTTCTTGCCTTGAGAACCCCATGAACAGTATGAAAAGACAAAATGATAGGATAGTGAAAGAGGAACTCCCCAGGTCAGGTCAGTTCAGTTCAGTCACTCAGTTGTGTCTGACTCTTTGCGACCCCATGAATCACAGCACGCCAGGCCTCCCTGTCCATCACCAACTCCCAGAGTTCACTCAGACTTACATCCATCGAGTCAGTGAGTGATGCCAACCAGCCATCTCATCTACTGTGGTCCCCTTCTCCTCTTGCCCCCAATCCCTCCCAGATCAGAGTCTTTTCCAAAGAGTCACCTCTTCACATGAGGTGGCCAAAGTACTAGAGTTTCAGCTTTAGCATCATTCCTTCCAAAGAAATCCCAAGGCTAAATAAGTAGCTGCCAAATGAGGTATTGGAGATCAATGGAGAAATATCTCCAGAAAGAATGAAGGGATGGAGCCAAAGCAAAACAACACCCAGTTGTGGATGTGACAGATGATAGAAGCAAGGTCCAATGCTGTAAAGAGCAATATTGCATAGGAACCTGGAATGTCAGGTCCATGAATCAAGGCAAATTGGAAGCGGTCAAACAGGACAGCAAGAGTTAACATCAACATTCTAGGAATCAGTGAACTAAAATGGACTGAAATGGGTGAATTTAACTCAGATGACCATTATATCTACTACTGCAGGCAGGAATCCCTTAGAAGAAAAGGAATAACCATCATGGTAAAAAAAAGAGTCTGAAATGCAGTACTTGGATGCACTCTCAAAAACAAAAGAATGATCTCTGTCCATTTCCAAGGCAAACCATTCAATACAACAGTAATCCAAGTCTATGCCACAAACAGTAACCCTGAAGAAGCTGAAGTTGAACAGTTCTAAAAGAGCCTACAAGACCTTTTAGAACTAACATCCAAAAAAAAAAAAATTCTTTTCATTATATGGGACTGAATGCAAAAGTAGGAAGTCAAGAAACACCTGGACAGGCAAATTTGGCCTTGGAATATGGAATGAAGCAGGGCAAAGACTAATAGAGTTTTGCCAAGAAAATGCACTGGTCATAGCAAACATCCTCTTCCAACAACACAAGAGAAGACTCTACACATTGACATCACCAGAAGGTCAACACCGAAATCAGATTGATTATATTCTTTGCTGCCAAATTGGAGAAGTTCTATACAGTCAACAAAAACAAGACCAGGAGCTGACTGTGGTTCAGATCACAAACTCCTTATTGCCAAATTCAGACTAAAATTGAAGAAAGTAGGGAAAACCATTACACCATTCAGGTATGACCTAAATCAAATCCCTTATTATTATCCAGTGGAAGTGAGAAATAGATTTAAGGGACTAGATCTGATAGATAGAGTGCCTGATGAACTATGGACTGAAGTTCGTGACATTGTACAGAAGACAAGGATCAAGATCATCCCCATGGAAAAGAAATGCAGAAAAGCAAAATGGCTGTCTGGGGAGGTCCTACAAATAGCTGTGAAAACAAGAGAAGTGAAAAACAAAGGAGAAAAGGAAAAATACAGGCATCTGAATGCAGAGTTCCACAGAATAGCAAGAAGAGATAAGAAAGCCTTCCTCAGTGATCAATGCACAGAAATAGAGGAAAACAAAATAGGAAAGACTAAGATCTCTTCAAGAATATTAGAGATACCAAGGGAATATTTCATGCATAGATGGGCTCGATAACGGACAGAAATGATTTGGACCTAACAGAAGCAGAAGATATTAAGAAGAAGTGGCAAGAATACACAGAAGAACTGTACAAAAAAGATCTTCAAAGAAAAGGAAAAATACAGGCATCTGAATGCAGAGTTCCACAGAATAGCAAGAAGAGATAAGAAAGCCTTCCTCAGTGATCAATGCACAGAAATAGAGGAAAACAAAATAGGAAAGACTAAGATCTCTTCAAGAATATTAGAGATACCAAGGGAATATTTCATGCATAGATGGGCTCGATAACGGACAGAAATGATTTGGACCTAACAGAAGCAGAAGATATTAAGAAGAAGTGGCAAGAATACACAGAAGAACTGTACAAAAAAGATCTTCATGACCAAGATAATCATGATATTGTGATCACTCACCTAGAGCCAGACATCCAGGAACGTGAAGTCAAGTAGGCCTTAGAAAGCATCACTATGAACAAAGCTAGTGGAGGTGATGGAATCCCAGTTGAGTTATTTCAAATTCTGAAAGATGATGCTGTGAAAGTGCTACATTTAATATTCCAGAAAATCAGGAAAACTCCCCAGTGGCCACAGGACTGGAAAAGTTCAGTTTTCATTCCAACCCCAAAGAAAGGCAATGCCAAAGAATGCTCAAACTACTGCACAATTGCACTGATCTCACACTAAAAATTTTTAAAATTCTCCAAGCCAGGCTTCAGCAATACATGAACTGTGAAATTTCAGATGTTCAAGCTGGTTTTAGAAAAGGCTGAGGAACCAGAGATCAAATTGCCAACATCTGCTGGATCATTAAGTGTTCCAGAAAAAAAAAAATTATTTCTGCTTTATTGGCTATGCCAAAGCCTTTGACTGTGTGGATCACAATAAACTGTGGAAAATTCTGAAAGAGATGGGAATACCAAACCACCTGACCTGCCTCTTGAGAAGCCTATGTGCAGGTCAGAAAGCAACAATTAGAACTGGACATGGAAAAACAGACTGATTCCAAATAGGAAAAGGAGTACATCAAGGCTGTATATTGTCAACCTGCTTATTTAACTTATATGTCAAAGACATCATGAGAAATGCTGGGCTGGAAGAAGAACAAGTTGGAATGAAGAATGCTGGAAGAAATATCAATAACCTCAGATAAGCAGATGACACCACCCTTATGGCAGAAAGTGAAGAGGAACTAAAACCCTCTTGATGAAAGTGAAAGAGGAGAGTGAAAAAGTTGGCTTAAAGCTCAACATTCAGAAAATGAAAATCATGGCATCTGGTCCCATCACTTCATGGGGAATAGATGGGGAAACAGTGGAAACAGTGTCAGACTTTATATTTTGGGGCTCAAAAAAAACTGCAGATGGTGACTGCAGCCATGAAATTAAAAGACACTTAACACCTTAGAAGGAAAGTTATGACCAACCTAGATAGCATATTCAAAAGCAGAGACATTACTTTCCCAACAAAGATCCATCTAGTCAAGGCTATGGTTTTTCCTGTGGTCATGTATGGATATGACAGTTGGACTGTGAAGAAAGCTGAGCACCACAGAATTGATGCTTTTGAACTGTGGTGTTGGAGAAGATTCTTGAGAATCCCTTGGACTGCCAGGAGATCCAACCAGTCTATTCGGAAAGAGATCAGCCCTGGGATTTCTTTAGAGGGAATGATGCTGACGGTGAAACTCCAGTACTTTGTCCACCTCATGTGAAGAATTGACTCATTGGAAAAGACTCTGATGCTGGGAGGGATTGGGGGCAGGAGGAGAAGGGGATGACAAAGAATGAGATGGCTGGATGGCATCATGGACTTGATGGACGTGAGTCTGAGTGAACTCCAAGAGTTGGTGATGGACAGGGAGGCTTGGCGTGCTGCGATTTATGGGGTCACAAAGAGTCAGACATGATGAGTGACTGAACTGAGCTGAACTGAATGGTCTAGTGGTTTTCCCTACTTTCTTCAATTTACANAGAGACAGGACTTGATGGACGTGAGTCTGAGTGAACTCCAAGAGTTGGTGATGGACAGGGAGGCTTGGCGTGCTGCGATTTATGGGGTCACAAAGAGTCAGACATGATGAGTGACTGAACTGAGCTGAACTGAATGGTCTAGTGGTTTTCCCTACTTTCTTCAATTTACATATGAATTTGGCAATAAGGAGCTCATGATCTGAGCCACAGTTAGCTCCCAGTCTTGTTTTTGCTGACTGTAGGCTTGGCGTGCTGCGATTTATGGGGTCACAAAGAGTCAGACATGATGAGTGACTGAACTGAGCTGAACTGAATGGTCTAGTGGTTTTCCCTACTTTCTTCAATTTACATCTGAATTTGGCAATAAGGAGCTCATGATCTGAGCCACAGTTAGCTCCCAGTCTTGTTTTTGCTGACTGTATAGAGCTTCTCCATCTTTGGCTGCAAATATAATCAATATGATTTCAGTGTAGACCATCTGGTGATGTCCATGTGTAGAGTCTTTTGTGTTGTTGGAAGAGGGTGTTTGCTATGACCAATTCGTTTTCTTGGCAAGATTCTATTAGCCTTTGCCCTGCTTCATTCCGTATTCCAAGGCCAAATTTGCCTGATATCCAGGTGTTTCTTGACTTCCTACTTTTGCATCCCAGTCCCGTATAATGAAAAGGACATCTTTTTTGGGTGTTAGTTCTAAAATGTCTTGTAGGTCTTCATAGAACTGTTCAAATAAGCTTCTTCAGTATTACTGTTTGGGGCATAGACTTGGGTTACTGTGATATTGAATGGTTTGTCTTGGAAACGAACAGAGATCATTCTGTCATTCTTAAGATTACATCCAAGTACTGCATTTCAGACTCTTTTGTTGACCATGATGGCTACTCCATTTCAAGGAGTACGTCAAGGCTGTATATTGTCACCCTGCTTATTTAACTTGTATGCATCATGAGAAACTCTGGGATGGAAGAAGCACAAGCTGGAATCAAGATTGCCGGGAGAAATATCAATCACTTCAGATATGCAGATGAAACCATCCTTATGGAAGCAAGTTAAGAGGAACTAAAAAGCCTCTTAATGAAAGTTAAAGAGGAGAGTGAAAACATTGGCGTAAAGCTCAACATTCAAAAAATGAAGATCATGGCATCTGGTCCCATCAGTTCAGTTCAGTTCAGTTGCTCAGTTGTGTCCGACTCTTTGCAATCCCATGAATCGCAGCACACCAGGCCTCCCTGTCCATCACCAACTCCCAGAGTTCACTCGGATTCATGTCCATTGAGTCAATGATGACATCCAGCATCTCGTCCTCGGTCGTTCCCTTCTCCTCCTGCCCCCATTCCCTCCCAGCATCAATGTCTTTTCCAATGAGTCAACTCTTCCTGGCCATAGTATTGGAGTTTCAGCTTTAGCAACATTCATTCCAAAGTAATCCCAGGGCTGATCTCTTTCAGAATGAACTGTTTGGATCCCCTTGCAGTCCAAGGGACTGTCAAGAGACTTCTCCAACACCACAGTTCTTAAGCATCAATTCTTCAGCACTTAGCATTCTTCACAGTCCCACTCTCACATCCACACATGAGTACTGGAAAAAACCATAGCCTTGACTAGATGGACCTTAGTCGGCAAAGTAATGTCTCTGCTTTTGAATATGCTCTCTAGGTTGGCCATAACTTATCTTCCATGGAGTAAGCATCTTTCAATTTCATGGCTGCAGTTACCATCTGCAGTGATCTTGGAGCCCCAAAAAATAAAGTATGAGATTGTTTCCACTGTTTTCCCATCTATTTCCCATGAAGTGATGGGAACGGATGCCATGATCTTCGTTGTCTGAATGTTGATCTTTAGGCCAACTTTTTCACTTCATGGGAAATAGATGGTGAAACAGTGGAAACAGTGTCAGACTTTATCTTTTTGGGCTCCAAAATCACTGCAGATGGTGACTGCAGTCATGAAATTAGAACACGCTTACTCCTTGGAAGAAAAGTTATGACCAACCTAGATAGTATATTCAAAAGCAGAGACATTACTTTCCCAACGAAGGTCCATCTAGTCAAGGCTATGGTTTTTCCAGTGGTCAAGTATGGATGTGAGAGTTGGACTGTGAAGAAACCTGAGCACCAAAGAACTGATGCTTTTGAACTGTGGTGCTGGCGAAGTCTCTTGAGAGTCCCTTGGACTGCAAGGAGATCCAGCCAGTCCATTCTAAAGGAGATCAGCCCTGGGTGTTGTTTGGAAGGAATGATGCTGAAGCTGAAACTCCAGTACTTTGGCCACCTCATGCAAAAAATTGACTCATTGGAAAAGACTCTGATGCTGGGAGGGATTGGGGGCAGGAGGAAAAGGGGATGAAGAGGATGAGATGGCTGGATGGCATCACCGACTTGATGGATGTGAGTTTGAGTGAACTCTGGGAGATGGTGATGGACAGGGAGGCCTGCAGTGCTGCGATTCATGGGGTCTCAGAGTCGGACACGGCTGACTGAAGTGAACTGAACTGATAGCTAGAGTGGGCTTCCTGATGGCTCAAGAATAAAGAATCCACTTTCAGTGTAGGAGAGTGGGTTCAATACCTGAGTGGAGAAGAGTCCCTGGAGAAGGGCACAGCAACCCACTCCAGTATTACTGCCTGGAGAATTCCATGGACAGAGGATCCTGGCAGGCTACAGACCATAGGATTGCAAAGCGTCAGACATGACTGAAACAATTGAGCACACACACACACACCTAGAATGTTCACCCTCCCAACTTGAGCTATGCATTGCTTCCTCATTTGCTTTTGTTTTTATTCAAGTGTCAAATTCTTGATAAGGTTTACTGCAAAATCCTGACATCATACAGACTTTATATTACTTGGGTTTTTTCCAATAGTAATTATAATTTTTTAGCACATAATGCCTGCTAATTATATTTAAGTTCCCTTATTGGAATACTAATTTCAAAAAGACTGATTATTTTCGAATTCCCAGCTCATGTAGGGACACTTAGACTCTACTTGCCACATCTATAGAAGTATTTGTTGAATGAATATTAAACCAAGGTATCTATGTGAGGTTCTCTAGTAGACCACTGAAAACTGAAGATTAGAATTCAGAAAATCAGTAAAGGTTGGAGATGAATATTTAGAAGTAATTGATGGGCAATATGGGTTTTAAACAAAGTCACTCGGAACAAAGCAGAACTTCCAAAATGGCTAGAATTAGAGAACTGGAGGAAGTTTAAGTAGAGCCGGTGAAAAGGCTCTTAGTAAACAAGAATCCTTATTCACTATTATTAAATTAATTTTAAAGAATTTAGCAATTTTTGTTTTCCATTTTAAAAAGAATTACTAAAAAAGTATGGAAAATCGTTTTGGGAACATGTATTTCTTTGTATATTTTGGGAGGATATATATTTCTTTGTATGTCTTCATCCCCATTCTTACCCTCCAGCTTTTTTTTTTTTTTTTTTTAATAGCTGGTCAGCCAGTGATAAAAGGGTTTAGATAATGATTGGTTAATTCCAAGACTAAGAAAGGAAAGCTAATTTGTTAGCATGCATGCAGAACTAAAATATTGATTATATAATGTAGTCACTTTTATTAAAATGCTTACATTTTCTTTTTCTAATTTTTTCAAGTTGTCTATTACTATTTTAAAAATATCTGGGTAGTCTGATATACACTAAATAAAATTACTTCAATATTTGGACCCTAAAGAGAAGATTAATGTAGTTTGATTAGCAATTATGTACCACCTGTGTTTTTAGTAACATTTCAAAATATGAATCTTCTTCCAAGTAACCATGTTTAACCATCCTTCCTAGCTCACAGCCAAAGTTTCACTGAAATCAAAATTGCTTAGAAAAGATATGAACCTGTTTTCTAAGTACTTTAATTTGTGATAACAGGTTGTTACTGGAATTAAGAATATAATGTCTAAAGATTGTATAATATTTCAAAGAGCAATTCAGTTGCTTATTCAGATAAATGCTATATTTAAATGCATAAGGTAAAATGAAAAGAATATATTGATTGGTAAGTGAAGGAGTAACCTCGAGTTGTGCTATGGTGTGGTAAATATTTTCTAGTTAATCATTGGAAAACAGTATTATAAGATATGTCCCTACATGACATAATGCTTTGCTTTGCTTCACAGGAAAGTAGTGAAGATCTATGGGGTGATCTCTACAAATGCTTAGCTCTTTGGAAGACAAAACTACTGTGAATTTTGAATGAATATGTCATTACAAAGTTGAAGGAATAGAAACCTATTAAAAATATCTATAAAAACAATAAAAGCCACATTGACTTTTCATTTTTAAAAATCAGGAAAATAATTTAGAAATAAAATATGAAAGGAAATTAAGACTTCTGTTGACATTACAAGAATTTGTCAAAGATTAGGAAGAAATATTAACAACAGATACCACTGTTAAAACTGCCCATGCTGGACTGAAATTGAAGAAAGTTATATTTATCTTAAATATTTGAAAAACTTTTGACAGTAAGGTCCATCAAACTGTAGAAAAGTTTTATTAATGAGGTCGATATGGCAAAGTCACTAAATGTCTTTAAATAAAGTTTAGTCATATTAATAAAAATGGTAGAAGAGCTCTTGTTGGGACGACATTTCTTCCAATCATTGCATTTGCTTCCAAACTTATCACCTAAAATTCTCCATATTCTCCCAGTCTCCAGATAACTGGCATTTTCAATGACAGCCCTTAATCATTCTGTTCACCTCCGGGCATCTTGAAGCTACAGATTAAGAATCTTGGTTTGCAACAAGCACAAAATTTAACATGAGAAATTAGGCACACAAAGTAAAGCAATGTAAAATTTCAGGTAAATTATTTACTCTCCATGATTAGATTTATAACAGTTGCCAATATCTAGTAGGAAGTATAAAGCATATAGATGAAATTCAAAATATATCTTTTTTAGGAAAGTTGCTTTCTGGCAGAGAGAGATTATTATTTGACATATGTTAGAATAAAGTTGCAAATTTCTACTTATAAAAAAATAACAAAANTTTTTTTTTTTTTTTTTAATAGCTGGTCAGCCAGTGATAAAAGGGTTTAGATAATGATTGGTTAATTCCAAGACTAAGAAAGGAAAGCTAATTTGTTAGCATGCATGCAGAACTAAAATATTGATTATATAATGTAGTCACTTTTATTAAAATGCTTACATTTTCTTTTTCTAATTTTTTCAAGTTGTCTATTACTATTTTAAAAATATCTGGGTAGTCTGATATACACTAAATAAAATTACTTCAATATTTGGACCCTAAAGAGAAGATTAATGTAGTTTGATTAGCAATTATGTACCACCTGTGTTTTTAGTAACATTTCAAAATATGAATCTTCTTCCAAGTAACCATGTTTAACCATCCTTCCTAGCTCACAGCCAAAGTTTCACTGAAATCAAAATTGCTTAGAAAAGATATGAACCTGTTTTCTAAGTACTTTAATCTGTGGTAACAGGTTGTTACTGGAATTAAGAATATAATGTCTAAAGATTGTATAATATTTCAAAGAGCAATTCAGTTGCTTATTCAGATAAATGCTATATTTAAATGCATAAGGTAAAATGAAAAGAATATATTGATTGGTAAGTGAAGGAGTAACCTCGAGTTGTGCTATGGTGTGGTAAATATTTTCTAGTTAATCATTGGAAAACAGTATTATAAGATATGTCCCTACATGACATAATGCTTTGCTTTGCTTCACAGGAAAGTAGTGAAGATCTATGGGGTGATCTCTACAAATGCTTAGCTCTTTGGAAGACAAAACTACTGTGAATTTTGAATGAATATGTCATTACAAAGTTGAAGGAATAGAAACCTATTAAAAATATCTATAAAAACAATAAAAGCCACATTGACTTTTCATTTTTAAAAATCAGGAAAATAATTTAGAAATAAAATATGAAAGGAAATTAAGACTTCTGTTGACATTATAAGAATTTGTCAAAGATTAGGAAGAAATATTAACAACAGATACCACTGTTAAAACTGCCCATGCTGGACTGAAATTGAAGAAAGTTATATTTATCTTAAATATTTGAAAAACTTTTGACAGTAAGGTCCATCAAACTGTAGAAAAGTTTTATTAATGAGGTCGATATGGCAAAGTCACTAAATGTCTTTAAATAAAGTTTAGTCATATTAATAAAAATGGTAGAAGAGCTCTTGTTGGGACGACATTTCTTCCAATCATTGCATTTGCTTCCAAACTTATCACCTAAAATTCTCCATATTCTCCCAGTCTCCAGATAACTGGCATTTTCAATGACAGCCCTTAATCATTCTGTTCACCTCCGGGCATCTTGAAGCTACAGATTAAGAATCTTGGTTTGCAACAAGCACAAAATTTAACATGAGAAATTAGGCACACAAAGTAAAGCAATGTAAAATTTCAGGTAAATTATTTACTCTCCATGATTAGATTTATAACAGTTGCCAATATCTAGTAGGAAGTATAAAGCATATAGATGAAATTCAAAATATATCTTTTTTAGGAAAGTTGCTTTCTGGCAGAGAGAGATTATTATTTGACATATGTTAGAATAAAGTTGCAAATTTCTACTTATAAAAAAATAACAAAATGGCCATAGGTTATTGCTATACCAGTGTGGAAAACTGCAAATCACATACAAGCTGTAAACCATACATTTTGAAAAAATGATTAGGTATTTTTAATGAGGCAAGTGCAAAGGAATTAAAATAAAGAATATTTAAGCAGGTCAAAAATAGACCATTTAAGGATATGAAGAAATTCACTAAAAGAAATAATTAAAAAATATTGTGGTTCTATTCTTCACAATATATAGAAAAATAAGAACTATTCAATTATTTTGAGTTTTACGGTGCTTTAGATATACAGCTTAGAAAGGAAAGCCCAATTTCATTCAAATAATGATTTTTTTTAATAACACATTTTCTGATATTTGAAGACAAGGAAACATAATATTTTGTCAAAATTTACTAAAATAAAATAATAATATCTACTGGATTAATAACTAAATTAGGCCTTAGAAGTTGAATGAGGTCCACACTTATTCATTCCATCTACAACTATTTCTTTACTAAGTAATTTTCCCAGGCATTCTGCTAGGACACCAGATGGAAAATGGAAGATACAGAATTCAGTCATGTTAGTTCCAAACATAAGTCATAAGGAAATTTTATTCCCTCATATGTGAGCATGTCTTTGGAAGCCATTTTTTTTTCTTTTTACATTTACTTTTTTTTTTTTTAGTTTCTTTTTACATAAAAAAATGTACAATAATATTGCCTGGAAAACACACCTCATTTTGTATTATTTCTACACATCCTTCAGGCATCAATACTGTGAATGGGAACTACTCAATTCTTACTGGTTTTATATAGACCACTAAGAAAAATTGTGTACATCTGCAGGTAATAATGTATTATTAGGCACAGTACTGAACACTTTCTGTGCATTTTATTCCCCATAGCCTTCTGAGCGTCTCTTTATACAGATATAGTAATTGAGGCTAAGAGAGGTTCACAAAAAGCCCAGGGTAAAAACAGAATAAATTGTAAGGGACATGATTTCAGCTCTCAGATGATCTGACTCCTTTTTAGACTGTTTTTAACAGAGTAACTGATTGTCTAGGAAAGTTTCCAAAGCAAAAATCTCCTGGCCTGTGAGAATCCCTTATCACAACTGTACAGCAATTATTGAACTACTGCATGATTGGACACCTACAAACACATACCTAAACATAATACATGTTTTGTTTACATATAGTACTAGTCGTTATGCAACAGGTTTTAGAAGCCAGACATCATTTGTGCATAACTGAGAAGATAACTTTGACAGGATTTTTTTCCTAAGAATATAGTATTTTTGTTTATTGGTAATACTACTAAAATGTTTGGTAAGAAATCAACCATGATACTCAATGAAAACTGGTGGCCAGTGCTCTTTGGGAGAGTGACTGTTCTTTGCAAAAGTTGTTGAAATATGAAGTGCTGCTTCCTCACCTGACTGCACACCACATTTTCCACCCTTATTGCTCCACACTGGGTTGGTCTTTCCCCTGATATTATTTCCCAGTATTCTTCAACCATGCTTCATTACTCTAAATTGTTCTTCAGTGTGTCTGCAGCATGTTCCTTCAGCTTGCCCTATTTGAGATCTCCCCACTTCAGCTCACCATACAACAGCTTGCCAGGTATCCTGCTGCCATCCATTTTTTACACTTCCGCAGTACAGTGGAGCTGCACTGCAGCAAGTACAACCTCACTGCTTTTGGGTTGGCCGTATTCCAAGACGTGTGTTGGTGAATATGTCCCTACTCATAATGCTAACTAAAATCAGTGTTAAACATAATTACCCATATTTTGCTCATTTTAAAATTATAGTGTATTACTAAACATCTCTATAATTTTACACTCTAAATATTTTTTCATTAATCAAAATATTCATTTATCTAGTTGATAACATAATCTTTTTAGAATGATTGATACTATATTATTAATACATTAGAAAGTTGAGCAACTGGTTTAATTACCATGACCTACAGGCTGCATGTTAGGTTATGTATTAATGAATTGATGATGAATTATTCAGAAAAGTTTTAATGTACAATTGTGCAAAAAATAATGAATGTCAACTGTCCCTAGTAAATATTAAGGTTGTACAAGACAAAATACATGTAGAACCACAAATAATGTCATAAACTTCCCTTAAGATATGGAAAAATATTCAGATCATCAGCATAAATTTTGAAAATTTTGAAAATTTTAAGAAACCTGATATTTGTAAAAAAAAATATGAATCTAGTCACAAATAAGTTTAAGATATTTGTCTATGTATTATTTTGAGCTTCAAACATAGCAAAATCTTGTTACTCTTTGAGCTACTTTGATGCATAAATGATTCCATAACTGGCTTGATATAGTTTCCACACACTTCCACATAAAATACTCATAAATTATAGCTAACATGAAATAGCCAAATACACAAAAGTGAGATCATTAGCATTTTCCATTCATATTCAGTACATGATAAAGTTTATTAGTTTTCTCTGATGGAAAGATATCACAATAAAAAGCAAAATATGACTGAAATTGTTATGTTAGAAACTTAAGTTGGAGAGTCCACAAGTGCTATAGAAAGAATTACTACCAGAAAGAAAAAGTACCAAAGAAATAAAGTGTAGGTACAAACTGATTGACTATGAAATATTAGGCTGACCATATTGATATGCAGCGGACTTCTCAAGTGGCTCAGTTGTAAAGAATCTGCCTGCCAAGCAGGAGATGAGGGTTTTATCCCTGTTTTGAGTCCCTGGGTTCAAGCCCTAGGTCTGGAAGATCCCCTGGAAAAGGAAACGGCAACCCACTCTAGTATTCTTGACTGGGAAATCCCATGAACAGAGGAGCCTGATGGGCTACAGTTCATGAGGTTGCCAAAGAGTCAGATACAACTTAGTGATTAAACAACAAAATTGTTATGCAATAGACCATTATTTACAATAACTTGTATAGCTTCTTTAATCAACTTATACACATCTGGTGGGTGGGTGGCCAAGCCTCAAGGCTTGTGGGATCTTAGTTCCTTGACCAAGGATCAAACCAGCGCCCTCTGCAGTGAAACTGCAGAGTTCTAACCACGGAACTGCCAGGGAATTCCCAGGCTGAGTGATCATTTACTGTCCATTCAAAGACACCTCTTCCCCCTTTGATGTCTTATGTGTATTAGAAATGTGCCTCTTCCTGAAGGTACAACCCCACAGTCAGGCACAGGCGTGGCAAGTGGAGCTGGGTTACAGTCCCACTGGCCCTCTCTGTTGTTCAGGGTGCAATCCACACAACTGCAGCACACAGCCCTGTGAACAAGTAGACTTCTCTCTGTCTCTCTCTGCTGCTTTTCTCCACTGTTTGCTGGTTGAGTGACCATCCTAATCACCAAGTAGAGCAACATAGCTCCCATCCCACATGCTCTTCTGGAACTCTGCCCCTACCTCTCTAGAGGTGGAAACTGATTTCATTCTCCTCAAGTCTGGGTGAGCTAGTGACTTACTCCAAAAACCAACAGGACACAGCAAAAGTGACACTGATTTCTGGGGTTTAGGTCATAAAAAGTGATACAGCATCCACCCTGTTGGCCGGAACACTTCCTTGCACTCAGAGCCTTCAACTGCTGTGTAAGAAGTCTGACAGTTGAGGAAAGCCATGCCAGGTGGAGAGGCTGAGTGCGGGTGCTCTGGCCAGCGGTCCTAGTTTTTGAGTGCTCCAGGCTCTGACATCAGACACGTGCAAAAACAAGCCTGCAATGCTTCTAGCTCCCACTTGTGAAGTCATCACCAGACTTCGAATCTCTCCAGCTGAGGCCCACACAGCTAAAAGCAGAGCGAAGCCACTGTGATGGTCCCCTTTCTGAATTCCTGACACACAGAATCCATGAACACAAATTGGTGGTGGTTTGATGCCACTAAGTTTGGGGTGAGTTGTTACACAGCTGCTGCTGCTGCTGCTAAGTCGCTTCAGTCGCGTCCGACTTTGTGCGACCCCATAGACAGCAGCCCACCAGGCTCCCCCGTCCCTGGGATTCTCCAAGCAAGAGTACTAGAGTAGGGTGCCATTGCCTTCTCCATGCTACACAGCAGCAGTGACTAAAAAACCCATTATCTTCAACAATCCCAAAAAGTAGAACAATAAGAAAGGGAAACCGTTATAAATTAAATTTTTTAGAAGTATCAACTGAAAGAGAGAAGTGACGTATCACCAAACACAAATGACAGGTTTGGTTCTTGACTAGAATAAAGCATTACGGAAAGATTCTTAGGAAAATTAGGGTAATAAGACTTTTGACTGGATAGCAGATAATAGTAAGAAATAACTGATTTAAAAAAAAGGAATTGATTTAAAAAAGTGTGATACAGTAGTTATTGGAAAAAGTCTTATTTCTTACAGATAAATACAGAAGTATTTAACTATGAAAGTATCTCTGATTTGCTTTAAATTGATTTTAAAATAGAGGTTGGGGTGGTATTGATGAAACAAGAGTGCCATGTGTTGATAATCCCTGAAGCCAAGTGATAGGTGTGTGCATGCAGGCTAAGTCGCTTCAGTTGTGTCTGACTCTGTGTGACACTATGGACTGTAGCCCCCCTGGACTGTCCAGGGGGCTCTCCAGGCAAGGATACTAGAGTGGGCTGCCACACCCTTCTCCAGGGTATCTTCCTGACCCAGGGATTGAAGCTGTGTCTCTCGTGTCCCCTGCATTGACAGGCAGGTTTTTTACCACTAGTGCCACCTGGGAAGCCCCAGGTGATAGGTACATGCGGATGTATTATATTATTATTTCTCCTCTTGTACATATTTGAAAATTCCCATAAGAAACAGTTTGACAAAAGAGAGGATGTTAGGTCCTCTGTGCTAGTATTCCAGGCTGTGGTTTTGTGCTAACAGATGCCAATGGTTTAAATAGATTGCTTCTCTTACAAACATGATCTCTGTGTACTTCTGGAGACCCAGGATCCTACACTGATGTGGAGATCTCAGGCAGAGAAGTGGACTAGCAGAGGAAAGCAGATTTTCAGGTAAATGTTTACACTCAAATTAGCATATTTTTGGTGGCTAGAATTCCTCTTAAAGACAAAATTCTCCTCCCTGACAATACCCAGTATTAGGTACACATCCTGACAAATTGATGTGAATTAAGAAAGCTGATTGTTCAGGATTCACTCATCAGCTTACTCTGAAGGTTAGATAATGTTTGATTTTGAACCTTGAAATGTATCTGTCAGCAGAAACCACGGCTGCATGTTGCTATGCAGATGACATTTTTTTGGAAGGTCCTTCTGTTTGCACGTGAATTCTCTCCTTGAAGGAAGACTATTAACTCATGCTGCAGCCTGCTGCTCTCTGTTTGGTTTTGGCTATGTCACTAAGCCCAAAATAGAAGGTTCTTTTTACTGCAGAGCAGGGAAAGAGGTTTAAATTTCTCAATTCAAACAACAAAGGGTAGCACTATCCTGGCGTTTCTTGGGAGGGACTGGGGAGAGATGCTGCCTGCTTCATCAAGGAGGAGTCATGTGACACTGGCAGAGGCTGGGACCAAGAGACAAACACACACTGTGGTAAACTGGGCTCATTTCCCATCCTGGCCCCCTCACCCCCTCTGTACAACTGTGTCACCTCTTTCAGGACATGGGAAAGCAGCTGAGCCACTGGGGATTCAGTCCCAGAAATGTCACTGAAGTTACCAGACTGGAAACAGTTCTCTGAGCCAAACCCCTTCTCTCTCAGCTTTTAGTGGAATCAGTACCTTGCCACAGAGGTAAACAGTAGGGAGATTTTTTTTTTTCTCTTCCTGTCAAATGGTCAAAAACTTAATCTCTAGGGTCAGAAAGAGTTTGGGGAAATGGCATTCTTATATATTACTAGAAGGAGGTAGATTGACCCAGCCAACTGGAAAGCAATCTGACAAGATGGATCCACAATATAGCAAAGGATCCAGAGGCTCTCTCATCTACAGCTGGAGGAAGTATAAACTGGTTCCGTAGACAAACTCTTGTACAAGTACAGCAGGGGACATTTACGGTTATGTTCACAGCAGCAATGTGAACAAGGTCTAAATCTTAGAAACAATGCACTTGCCCATGAGCAGAAGAGTGAGTAGTGAACTCTGGTGTACTTATGCATTGGGGTATTTTACACCAGCCAAAACGAACTACAGTGGAATGTGATGATATGGATGAATTTTTTAGCAAAGTAATATTAAGTGGAAAAGAAAGTCCTGAAAGATTCCATACAACATGTTACCCTTTTTATAAAGCTTGGAACAAGACTTCCCCAGTGGTTAGAAGTCTGCCTGCCAGTGCAGGAGACATGGGTTCAACCCCTGGTGCGGGAAGATTCTCTGTGCCACAGGCAACTAAGCCCGTGTGCCACAGCCACCGAAGCGTGCCTGTGCTCTAGAACCTCTGCTCCACAATAAGAGAAGCCCGCACACCACAATTAGAGAGTAGCCCCAGCTCGCTGCAACGAGAGAAAGCCCATGTGCAGCATCCAACACTGAGCATAGCCCCCCCCCCAAAAAAAGCTAAGAACAAATGTTTAAAATTACTCTGTAAGAATAATACAAAATACAGCAAACCCAGGTAACACAACATCGGAAGCAGGATGGTCCTCTTGGTCGGCGAGCACAGGGAAATGAAGGGGAGGCCTTAGGAGTTAAACATTGGTTATTGGTGAAGTCCTAGTTTTTGTTTTGGGTTGTCGATTGACAGGTACTGATTATTATTATCAAGATGAATTTACCACCTATATTAACAAAATCAGGCCATCCAGTAACAATTATGATAATGTCACAAACCAAGGGTTGTGGTTAATCCAATTCTGTGTACCTGACATTAGCGTAAAAAGAAAACAGTTCCAGAAATGTCACTGGAGTTATTAATAATTGGCACAGTTATTCTGCTTCTAAACATTTATCTTAAGGAATAGACAGAGATGCACATAAAAATTTATGAACAAGAATTTATCATTGTATTTATAAATATGAAAATAGGAAACAATCTAACTACCAAACTAAGGGATTAGTTGGATAAATTTGGCTACATCTCTATGCTTGAAAAAAGGTAGTTTTTTCAAAATATTCTAAGAGTATTTAAATATGTGAGAAAATACTATGTATCAGATGAATAAAACAGGTTACAGAACAGACACACAATATGAACCCAGTTTTTTAAAATTTCCTGTTGGTATATATATGTACACACACACACAGAGAAAACTGGGAAGATTATACCTCAAAATGATTTACTGTTCTCTAGATGTCACAATTGCTTTTTTCCCTAAACACTTAAGTAGTTCACACATTTTCTACAGTGATCATTAATTCCTTTTCAATCACAAATAATTTTACCATAAAGATGGATTTTAATAATAGTAGCTAATGTAGATGGAATATTTGTCATGTGCTAAGAGCTTTACATGAGTTAATTTATTTAAAGCTTAAAATAACCGTGTGAGAATGGCAGTAGTATGATCCCTGTCTTACAGATGAAGATACTGAAGTTTAGTGGGTTAAATAACTTGCCTGCAGATACAGAGGTTCTAAGAAGTAGTGCCTTGAATCAGGCTTCTAGGGGGCTCTTCAAAGAGTAGGCTTGACAGAAGGATCGTGATCTTCCTGGCAGAGGGATGCCTCCACCAGAGAGAATGATCTTCCTGGGAACTAAACAGTCTGATGTGGCCCTGAAATCCATATAGAGAAAAGACCCCAAGGGGTGCCTGAGTCAGAGCCAACACAAGGGAGCCAACTGTTGAACCTAGGGAGGGCAGACATGGGGGAGCCAGGGCACCCACTCCTGAGGATTTCTGATGAGCCCTTGTGGAAAAAGAGATCCCACTGATTGGAGAAATGGCTGGGGGGCAGAGATGTTTTGCTCATGGCTCTGGCCAGCTCTGACTCCCACCAGCCACTGCACTAGGATTGGCATCCAGAGCCTTTGGTAGAGAGGAAGAGGGTGCTCTAGGCATGGGACAGGGCCAGGGGCTTAGCTGCGGTCTCTTATCATCACTCATGCTTTAAATATAAGCTCTGATGTGATCGTGGCATCAGAGATAAAATGCTTTTCTCAAACTAAGTCAGCAGGATCTGGTATCCAGTTTGGACAAGACAGTGGAAAATAGGCTCAGGGGGAAAAAATCCCTTGGCTTCAACACCAACACACAGGAGTTGAAGAATCTGACACCTTAATATTGTAGAATAAACAAATGTAGGCATGTTTTCTTATGTTTTCTCCAAAATATCTAGAATAGATATGATTTAAGAAGGAATGAATTTTTAAAAACAGAATGGATTTTAACAGTTCTCTGCTGAAGAATTCTGGACTATTTTTTAACATGTAGCTCAAGCATCAGCTTCATGGAAATACTTACCAAGCTGCCTCAAGCAACAAGGCCATCTCTCTTCTATAAATGTCTAATGAATGACTTGTTTACCTGTTGGACTGTCTTCTCCTGCTGGAGCATAGCTCAGTGGACCGTGTTCTATACCTCTCGGTTTTCCTGCTCTCCCTGCATCTCTTTCTGTCAACTCTTCCCCACATACATTCCTATTCATGCCATGTGGTAAGTCCTAATTAAGTGTTGCTGTTGGAACAGAGAGCTATAGAGGTTTGGGGTGTGGTCTTCTAGAATTCCCAGAGCTGGGAACCAATCCCCATTTTGCATCTCTGATACTGGAGAGCCCTTCCCCAGAAAACACATGAAAAAGAAAACTCCCAACTGTATAGCAGTAAATACACAAACACTCACCAACAACTACACAAATGAATGCATGTAAAACTGGGAAAATCTGAATAAGATAGATTTTATGAATATCAATATTCCCATTGTGTACTACTATAGTATAAGATGTTACCACTGGGAAACTGGGATCTCTAGTATTTCTTACAACTGCATATGAATTTAAAATTATCAATAAAAATTTTAATTAAAAAAAGTTCCTATACATTATCCTTTAGGAATTGATGGGGCTTCCTGAATTCACCCACAAATCCTAATTTGAAAACTTGCCAGTATCGTCTAATCTCTACATTGTTGGATGGGGAAACCAGTAGGAAAGGATGTACTCAGTCATACTGTTGATGGCAGAAGTGGAGATGAGCCCAGGTTTCTTTTCCTTGCCTTCAGTTGGCTCCTGGGAGGAGGACAGTGCAGTTCACATTGTGTTTTTTACTTGACTTAAAGGCAGGACAAACCAATCTGGGCAACTAATACTCCCTGACATGGGGAATGAGCTGGGCAAACTGTTTGCAGAATAATTTGGTCTTTTTTCTTCTCACTGCTTTTTAGGCTGCCTGTGCTCAGCCTAAGAATGGAAAGGACTTTATTCCCAAAGAAGACAGCTTGAAAAGATGAAGCTCAGGGACCAGAAGCCTATTTGACTCTGATTGCCGTTTGTTGTTATTGCTGAGTTACTAAGTCATGTCAGACTCTGCAACCCCAGGGACTATAGCCCTCCAGGCTCCTTTGTCCATGGGATTTTCCAGGCAAGAATACTGGAGTGGGTTGCCATTTCCTTCTAACCCATATTTTGCTCATTTTAAAATTATAGTGTATTACTAAACATCTCTATAATTTTACACTCTAAATATTTTTTCATTAATCAAAATATTCATTTATCTAGTTGATAACATAATCTTTTTAGAATGATTGATACTATATTATTAATACATTAGAAAGTTGAGCAACTGGTTTAATTACCATGACCTACAGGCTGCATGTTAGGTTATGTATTAATGAATTGATGATGAATTATTCAGAAAAGTTTTAATGTACAATTGTGCAAAAAATAATGAATGTCAACTGTCCCTAGTAAATATTAAGGTTGTACAAGACAAAATACATGTAGAACCACAAATAATGTCATAAACTTCCCTTAAGATATGGAAAAATATCCAGATCATCAGCATAAATTTTGAAAATTTGAAAATTTTAAGAAACCTGATATTTGTAAAAAAAAAAAATATGAATCTAGTCACAAATAAGTTTAAGATATTTGTCTATGTATTATTTTGAGCTTCAAACATAGCAAAATCTTGTTACTCTTTGAGCTACTTTGATGCATAAATGATTCCATAACTGGCTTGATATAGTTTCCACACACTTCCACATAAAATACTCATAAATTATAGCTAACATGAAATAGCCAAATACACAAAAGTGAGATCATTAGCATTTTCCATTCATATTCAGTACATGATAAAGTTTATTAGTTTTCTCTGATGGAAAGATATCACAATAAAAAGCAAAATATGACTGAAATTGTTATGTTAGAAACTTAAGTTGGAGAGTCCACAAGTGCTATAGAAAGAATTACTACCAGAAAGAAAAAGTACCAAAGAAATAAAGTGTAGGTACAAACTGATTGACTATGAAATATTAGGCTGACCATATTGATATGCAGCGGACTTCTCAAGTGGCTCAGTTGTAAAGAATCTGCCTGCCAAGCAGGAGATGAGGGTTTTATCCCTGTTTTGAGTCCCTGGGTTCAAGCCCTAGGTCTGGAAGATCCCCTGGAAAAGGAAACGGCAACCCACTCTAGTATTCTTGACTGGGAAATCCCATGAACAGAGGAGCCTGATGGGCTACAGTTCATGAGGTTGCCAAAGAGTCAGATACAACTTAGTGATTAAACAACAAAATTGTTATGCAATAGACCATTATTTACAATAACTTGTATAGCTTCTTTAATCAAAATCTATTCCTCATATATCATGATTGATTATGTTAATAATTCTTGCATAGAGTGAAGGAGGAGTAAATAAAGGCTAAAGTTGTAGCTGATAAAGGGGCATCATCTCACATATTAGCCAGGATAGAGGAGTGTTTGGACTTTTTCTGAGTTTGGGGAAATGTACTTGGCTTGTTCTGGGCTCAGATATGGTTATGGAGTGGTCCTGTTTTGTTTCAATCTTTCATGTTTACAATGGCCTTGTCTGATTTGAATGTACTATGAAGAAATTTATGTCAAACAATAGAACACTATGGCCCAGTTGGGAGTGCCAAGACAGCTCTAACAACAAGAAAGGCATAAATGATAGTATCTCTTAGTTTTCAGCAGTTATTTTTCTCTTTGTCAAAGTAAATTGATCGGGGACACTAAGGGACACTATAGACAGCATTTTAAAACACCTATATAACCATAAAACAAGAATTGTGGTCTGTTGCTATGCACATTGTATCACATTATCATTCTCTATTCTCCTAGAGCCCTTTCCTTACTTCCATGCCACCAAACTGTGTCACATTATTATGGTATAATTCTGGTATGATGTATGCCAATGTTTGTTGTATTTATAAAAAAAAAAATTTTAAAAGCACACACATAACATATAGTTATACAGGAGTAGTGTTAACTGGAAAACAGATCTTCCTTGACATATGATAGAACCATAGTAAATTAAAAACATCTTAAGTTGAGGTGGAATTTAATATACTTCACCTACCAAATATCAGAGCTTAGCCTAACCTACTTTAGACATGCTCAAAACACTTACATTAACCTTCAGTTGGGCAAAATAATCTAACACACAGCCTATTTTATACTAAAGTGTTGACTGCTTCTGCAGTTTATTGAATACTGTACCAAAATGAAAAACAGAATGGCAGTATGGGAATAGAATGCTTGTGAGAATTGTAATCGTTTACCCTTGTGATCACCTAGCTGTCTGGGAACTGCAACTTGCTGCTGTAGTGCAGCCTAACAATTACCATAATGTGAATTACTAACATGGGAAACTTCAATATTTGAAGTACAGTTTCCACTGAAAGAGTAGAAAAGTGTTTGGATCATCATCCAGTCTTAAATTTGAAAAACACGTCAATAACCTCAGATGTGCAGATGAAACCACCCTTATGGCAGAAAGTGAAGAGGAACTAAAAAGCCTCTTGATGAAAGTGAAAATGGAGCGTGAAAAAGTTGGCTTAAAGCTCAACATTCAGAAAACGAAGATCATGGCATCTGGTCCCATCACCTGGGAAATAGATGGGGAAACAGTGGAAAGTGTCAGACTTTATTTTTGGGGGCTCCAAAATCACTGCAGATGGTGACTGCTGCCATGAAATTAAAAGACACTTACTCCTTGGAAGGAAAGTTATGACCAACCTAGATAGCATATTCAAAAGCAGAGACATTACTTTGCCGACTAAGGTCCGTCTAGTCAAGGCTATGGTTTTTCCAGTGGTCATGTATGGATATGACAGTTGGACTGTGAAGAAAGCTGAGCACTGAAGAATTGATGCTTTTGAACTATGGTGTTGGGGAAGACTCTTGAGAGTCCCTTGGACTGCAAGGAGATCCAACCAGTCCATTCTGAAGGAGATCAACCCTGGGATTTCTTTGGAGAGAATGATGCTGAAGCTGAAACTCCAGTACTTTGGCCACCTCATGCGAAGAGTTGACTCATTGGAAAAGACTCTGATGCTGGGAGAGATTGGGGGCAGGAGGAGAAGTGGACCACAGTGGATAAGATGGCTGGATGGCATCACTGACTCGATGGACATGAGTTTGAGTGAACTCTAGGAGTTGGTAATGGACAGGGAGGCCTGGCATGCTGTGATTCATGGGGTCACAAAGAGTCAGACACGACTGAGCGACTGAACTGAACTGAACTGAAATAAGGGCCTGTTTATATAGATTACTCATATGTAACTGGTAAGCATAATATTCAATAATCTCAATTGTTAAAAAAAAAGATTATTGTCACCTTTTAAAAGTAAAAGACGTTTTGTTTATGAACTTCTACACAAAGAAAATATTAATTTTAGGTCAAGTGGGCTTCTTTCCATCTCTCTCCACTTGCGTTAGTGTCTTGTAGTTGAGTCAACATTGCAAGGGCTTGAGACATTGGAAGACTATTTGTTTGGGGCAGTATTAACATCTAATGTCACTGATTTACACAGAGAGACCTACTTATGTAGCTGATCTTTAGAGGCTGGCGTATTTCACAGCTGTTTCCACCTCAATCAGACAGCAAAACATATCAAGTTGACTGGTTCTTGGCACTCTGTCCAAGATACTTTCAGGTACATGAAAAGCACACTGGAATCAGAAAAAAAAAAAAAAAAATTGTAGGCTGCGTTAAATGCACTTGTGCCGACAATTCACAAAGATATGTTTGCTCATCTCCTATCATATTGGTAAAGGGACACTTGGAGACTTGAGTGCTGAAGGGCTTAGGAAAAGAACCCTACTCTCAATTGCCCAAATTATCTAGATTTTCTAACACTACTCTTTCTTAGATCAAGTAGGAGTAAAGTTCTTAGCCTCTGGTTATATCATTTTCTTTTTCTCAATCAAAAGCACCTTTTTTTTGGCCTAGTTTAGTTTTGACTCTTAATCTACTCTTAATTTTTGTTTAAAAATTAATAATTAAATTATTAAATCCAAATTTCTAGCCTTGGCTTTGAAATGAACTATTTTGGTGGAAAACAAGGGGTACATTGTAATATTTGGAAAATGACCTAGTTTAGTAAACCAATGTATTACTCCACCAGATATATTTTTGAACGCAGGAAAAGTATTAGCCATTCAAACTTTGCTTGTAGTTTTTCTAATGTGTACTCAGATCAGTTCAGTTCAGTCTCTCAGTCATGTCTGACTCTTTGTAACCCCATGAACTGCAGAAAGCCAGGCCTCCCTGACCATCACCAACTCCTGGAGTCCACTCAAACCCATGTCAATTGAGTCAGTGTTGCCATACAACTATCTCATCCTCTGTCATCCTCTTCTTCTCCTGCCCTCAGTCTTTCCCAGCATCAAGGTCTTTTTCAGTGAATCAGCTCGTCATATCAGGTGGCCAAAGCATTGGAGTTTCAGCTTCAAAATCAGTCCTACCAATGAACACCCAGCACTGATCTCCTTTAGGATGGACTCGTTGGATCTCCTTCCAGATGGATCTCCTTCCAGTCCAAGGGACTCTCAAGAGTCTTCTTCAACAACACAGTTCAAAGCATCAATTCTTCAGCACTCAACTTTCTTTATAGTCCAACTCTCACATCCATACATGACCACTGGAAAAACCATAGCCTTGACTAGATGGACTTTGTTGGCAAAATAATGTTTCTGCTTTTTAATATGCTGTCTAGGTCATGCTTTCCTTCCAAGGAGTAAACATCTTTTAATTTCATAGCTGCAATATCATCTGCAGTGATTTTGGAGCCTAGAAAAATTAAGTCATCCATTGTTTCCATGGTTTTTCCATCTATTTGCTATGAAGTGATGGGACCAGATGCCATGATCATTGTTTTCTGAATACTGAACTTTAATCCAACTTTTTCACTCTCCTCTTTCACTTTCATCCAGAGGCTCTTTATTTCTTCTTCACTTTCTGCCATAAGGATGACGTCATCTGCATAACTGAGGTTATTGATATTTCTCCCGGCAATCTTGATTTCAGCTTGTGCTTCCTTCAGCCCAGCATTTCTTGTGATGTACTCTGCATAGAAGTTAAATAAGCAGGGTGACAATATACAGCCTTGATGTACTCCTTTTCCTATTTGGAACCAGTCTGTTGTTCCATGTCCAGTTCTAACTATTGCTTCCTGACCTGCATACAGGTTTCTCAAGAGGCCAGTCAAGTGGTTTTGTATTCCTATCTCTTTCAGAATTTTCCACAGTTTATTGTGATCCACACAGTCAAAGTTTTGGCACAGTCAATAAATCAGAAATATATGTTTTTCTGGAACTCTCTTGCTTTTTCGATGATCCAGCAGATGTTGGCAATTTGATCACTTGTTACTCTGTCTTTTCTAAAGTCACGCTTTCCTTCCAAGGAGTAAACATCTTTTAATTTCATAGCTGCAATCATCATCTGCAGTGATTTTGGAGCCTAGAAAAATTAAGTCATCCATTGTTTCCACGGTTTTTCCATCTATTTGCTATGAAGTGATGGGACCAGATGCCATGATCTTTGTTTTCTGAATACTGAACTTTAAGCCAACTTTTTCACTCTCCTCTTTCATTTTCATCCAGAGGCTCTTTATTTCTTCTTCACTTTCTGCCATAAGGATGGCGTCATCTGCATAACTGAGGTTATTGATATTTCTCCCGGCAATCTTGATTCCAGCTTGTGCTTCCTTCAGCCCAGCATTTCTTGTGATGTACTCTGCATAGAAGTTAAATAAGCAGGGTGACAATATACAGCCTTGATGTACTCCTTTTCCTATTTGGAACCAGTCTGTTGTTCCATGTCCAGTTCTAACTATTGCTTCCTGACCTGCATACAGGTTTCTCAAGAGGCCAGTCAAGTGGTTTTGTATTCCTATCTCTTTCAGAATTTTCCACAGTTTATTGTGATCCACACAGTCAAAGTTTTGGCACAGTCAATAAATCAGAAATATATGTTTTTCTGGAACTCTCTTGCTTTTTCGATGATCCAGCAGATGTTGGCAATTTGATCACTTGTTACTCTGTCTTTTCTAAAACTGTTCTAATAAGAAATACACTGGCATATAATTTTAAGATATAAAGTGGGTTTCAATATATAAAATGTCATTGTGTTTTGAAATGTAATATTTTTGACCTGAGTTTTCCAAATGTTAGAATCTCATCAGTTTTATTATTACCTGTATATAATAATAGAATATATATGTATTTGAAAAAACAGTAAGTATTTCTTACATTATTTTTGCTGAAGTAATTATTCTACACAAAGCGATGCTTCCCATTTATTTAAGAAACAAAATATGTGAAATTTTTGTTTGAATTCTTCTTATATGATAAAAATAACCAAACTTTATGTTCAGATCCACAGGGAAATGTTTTAAATTAAGTTTTCCTTGGGTTGCTGTCCTGTATGCAAAAATCTTAGTGTGACTTTTTTATTTTTCCCCAAATTATGAATCCTCTAGAGGATTTTAATGCAATCAGCTTCCCATTTATTTAAGAAACAAAATATGTGAAATTTTTGTTTGAATTCTTCTTATATGATATAAATAACCAAACTTTATGTTCAGATCCACAGGGAAATGTTTTAAATTAAGTTTTCCTTGGGTTGCTGTCCTGTATGCAAAAATCTTAGTGTGACTTTTTTATTTTTCCCCAAATTATGAATCCTCTAGAGGATTTTAATGCAATCACTGCTGGAACAAAACTTCTTTAGAGTGCACAGTTTGAGACCCACATAAATGTGCTACTGCTGTAGCTTGCTAAATGCAGTGTCCCAGAAAGGAGATTTCATTCAGATTTCCATCAGGGGTTCAAAGATGTGATGCAGTTTTAAGTAGGTCTCATGACTCTACAAAATTAAGTTCCTTTTTGTGTCACTGTGATATTCTGAGAAAAGTACTATTCTAGATGATAGATGATCTGTATAATAAAGTGAATAAATGTGTTCCATTGAGGACCTCAAAAATTACCTAAGCTGATCTCTTCTTCAGACTGGAAACTTTGAAGTTTCAGTTGGATTTAAACTTTGAGGATTTTAGTTTAATAAAACTACATTGTTAAGATAATAAATTTATAAATTTCTATTTTAAAATCTTAATAGATTTTAAATAGGATTGGACATTTTCCAAAGAAATAACTATTAAGCTTTTATATTTGTCAGAGCAAAAGAAGTTTTAGGATCTAAGAAAGACAAATTTAGAAAGTTATTTATAGCAACCAAAAAAATTAACATTTAAACTATTACTAACTTTGAATTTAAAACTTGGAGAAAATATGAGATTTTTTATTTCGTTGTATACCATATAAAGGTAAGGGTTATTTTAAAGTGATTTATTCCAAGTGTCATGACCTTTGTCGAACTGGGCGTCAGCTTCAGCTTGTTTTGGCAGCACATGATCTACATTTGGAAGCAGTAACAACCTGAAAAGGCCAGTGTCACTCTCTTTTGTATGGTTGAAAGTCATCTTTACCAAATATTTAATTGTTAAACAGATGTTGACTTCAGGGGCTAACATTCAGTTTAGAACTACTTTATTCATGTCTATGAAATATAAACCAAGGCAGTCACTGTTTGATTTATTAAGCAAGAATGTCCAAAAAAAATTTTTTTTCTGATTTTGAGTAACCTTTGTAGGACAATTTTGCCACATCCACATAAATAAATTCAACACATATTTGGTAGGTGCAATTCATTCCTTTGGTTAGGGCCTATACTTAAGTGAATGACTAAAATGGTCTGTTAATCCTAAAGTAGCTTAGAGCAAAGAAAAGACAAAGATAAATCCTTTATCTTAGATTTTTTTTTTTAACATTCATTGCTACCTTTAAGCATCCAAAGAAAAAGTGACAGTTCATTTTGGGGTCTCATACACATTTATACATCTCTTTTAAAATAAATTGTTAGATAAATTTTTAAGAAAAACTTCACTATTTCTTCCATAAGGCTAAACTATGGTTTCTCCATATATCGAAGACAATTGTAATTAAACATAAAAAGAAATAAAAATTCTTAGATTAATAGCAAAGTAACCAGGTCTAGAAGAAATAAATAAGAGCCAGAAACTGAGTTGGCATATTTCAATTCAGTTTAGTCGCTCAGTCATGTCTGACTCTTTGTGATCCCATGAATTGCAGCATGCCAGGCCAGGCCTCCCTGTCCATCACCAACTCCCAGAGTTCACTCAGACTCACATCCATCGAGTCCGTGATGCCATCCAACCATCTCATCCTCTGTCGTCCCCTTTTCCTCCTGCCCCCAATTCCTCCCAGGGCCAGAGTCTTTTCCAATGAGTCAACTCTTCGCATGAGGTGGCCAAAGTACTGGAGTTTCAGCTTTAGCATCATTCCTTCCAGAGAAATCCCAGGGCTGATCTCCAGAATGGACTGCTTGGATCTCCTCGCAGTCCAAGGGACTCTGAAGAGTCTTCCCCAACACCACAGTTCAAAAGCATCAATTCTTGGGCACTCAGCTTTCTTCACAGTCCAACTCTCACATCCATACATGACCACAGGAAAAATCATAGCCTTGACTAGATGGACCTTAGTTGACAAAGTAATGTCTCTGGTTTTGAATATGCTATTTAGGTTGGTCATAACTTTTCTTCCAAGGAGTAAGCGTCTTTTAATTTCATGGCTGCAGTCACCACCTGCAGTGATTTTGGAGCCCAAAAAAATAAAGTTTGACACTGTTTCCACTGTTTCCCCATCTATTTCCCATGCAGTGATGGGACCAGATGCCATGATCTTCGTTTTCTGAATGTAGAGTTGTAAGCCAACTTTTTCACTCTCCTCCTTCACTTTCATCAAGAGGCTTTTTAGCTCCTCTTCACTTTCTGCCATAAGGGTGGTGTTATCTGCATATCTGAGGTTATTGATATTTCTCCTGGCAATCTTGATTCTAGCTTGTGTTTCTTCCAGTCCAGTGTTTC
>SJYX01007593.1:0-17245 GCA_006410675.1 Oreotragus oreotragus
AAAAAAAAAAAAAAAACCTCGAACACAATGCATCAAGCAATGGAACAATAGATGTCAACCCCATAACCAAGGCCTACATTTTTTCCCTAGGGACCAGTATTTCCTAATTTTGACTTTTTCTTTCTTTTCAAATTTAGCCGAAGCATATGGAACAGTTACGTAAGTCCTCCTGGGCACTGCAAGTATTTTCAGAAGCAGTAGTTATTATTCTAGTAAAACACTGTAAAGGAAAAAGGCTTAAAAAGGTAAAGACTAATAGAAAATTGGTCACAACTAAGGTTTTTCCAGTAGTCACGTATGGATGTGAGAGTTGGGGTATAAAGAAAGCTGAGCACTGAAGAAATGCTGCTTTTGAACTGTGGTGTTGGAGAAGACTCTTCAGAGTCCCTTGGACTGCAAGGAGATCCAACCAGTCCATCCTAAAGGAGATCAGTCCTGAATAGTCATTGGAAGGACTGATGCTGAAGCTGAAACTCCAATACTTTGGCCACCTGGTCCAAAGAACTGACTCATTTGAAAAGATCCTGATGCTGGGAAAGATTGAAAGCAGAAGAGAAAGAGGATGACAGAAGATGAGATGGTTGGATGGCATCACCAACTCTACAGACATGAGCTTGAGTAAGCTCTGGGAGTTGGTGATGGACAGGGAAGCCTGGCATGCTGCAATCTATGGGGTCACAAAGAGTCGGACACAACTGAGTGACTGAAATGAACTAAAAGTTTGGGCACATAAAAACTGTTCTAAAACAAAGGTCGCATCTCCCGATACCTGGCAAACAAAGGCAGTATTGCCTCACAAATTGATTGCTTCTCTGAGGTGCCCACCAGTGTTTTTGGGGAGAAGCTTTGAGAACAAGTTGAGGAGTGGCTGTAATCTGGATGTTATGAAGAAGGCAATGGTTCAGGCAGAGGAAGCGGCTGCTGAGATTACTAGGAAGCTCGAGAAACAGGAGAAGAAATGCTTGAAGGAAAAGAAAAGGCTGGCTGCAACTGCCCTGGCTTCTTCAGAAAATAGCAGTGCCCCGGAGGAGTGTGAGGAGACAAGTGAAAGACCCAAAAAGAAGAAAAAGCAAAAGCCCCAGGAGGCTCTTCAGGAGAATGGAATAGAAGACCCATCTGTCTCTTTTTCCAAACCCAAGAAAGAGAAATCTTTTTCCAAGGAAGAGCTAGTTCGTAGTGATCTGGAAGAGACAGCTGGTACTGGAAGTCTTCCCAAGAGGAAGAAATCTTTTCCCAAAGAGGAACCAGTTACTGACCCTGATGAGTCAGAAAAAAAGAGGATCCCCAAGAAAAAGCAGAAACTGTCTTCCAAAGAGGAGCCACGCAGCAGTGGACCTGAAGAGGCGGCTACCAGCAAGACCAGCAGCTCCAAGAAAAAGAAAAAGCTCCGAAAGCTATCCCAAGAGAGTTAGAATGGACATCTTCCTAGTGGGGCATAAGTGAACAGAGGTATTCCCCATCCCATCCCCTAGAGCCCAGTAAAAAAAAGAAAAGAAAAGAAAAAAATAAATAAATTTATAAAATCTGTTCTAAAAAAAATTATTAAATTGGCAAGGATTTACATTTGGGCAAAAAATAAAAGTTGCTTACATAAGGCCAGCCAGGAAAAAAGATTTAATAATATTCAAAACTGCTGCTACATCAAAAACGGTAGTGTCCAAAAATGTAAGCCACTAAAACCCAGTCAAGGACCCTGGTTTAAATATGAATTCTGTCACTGATGAGCAAGTTATTAACCCTCCTCTTAGCATCATTTTAGCCAAGGTAATGCAAGTTGTCACAGCATTATATAAAGACAGCAATATACATAATTTCCCACCAGTAAGAAAGTAATAAATCTCAACCTCACAAAGTTTTTTTTTTTTTTTTACAACAAAGAGTCTAACATATGTGAATGACTTCTGTAGTAGGTAAGACACTATAAAAAGTTTATTAACAATTAAAATATCACCAACTGTTTTTTAATTTTAGGCATATTTTGAAGATAAATTATTTCTCTAACAAATCTCACTTGTTACTGTTATGATTTAAACTGGAAAGCTTAGGTGATGAAAATCAAAATAATGTGTTTTACTTAGCTTCAATATTCAAACTTGTCTGCATATTAATAATACCACAAATATTTTACAAGCAGATTTTTCCTTTGGTTAAGTCAAATAAGAAGCTGTTGTGAGGTCAAATGAAATAAGGCATCTCTTCTTAAAGTAGCTAGTCTAAGTAAACTCCTTACTTTCATGATAGCCCATACTTTAAGGATGAAATAGGAGAATATCCTGTATTAGAACAGCCTCTATGTGTTGCTGTAGTTAATAGAAGTGGGCAAATAATGGAAAAATTGGAATAACCTCAGTTTGTGCAATTAAAATATCTAAGGATTCTCTTATGTTATCCGTAAGATTTTACAAAATAAAATAACAATAAAGCTCTGTGATGTTTCCTATTAATATCTGGTATCCCCTGGTGGCTCAGAGGATAAAGCATCTGCCTGCAATGCCTAGGTTTGATCCCTGGGTCAGAAAGATACCCTGGAGAAGGAAATGGCAACCTACTCCAGTACTCGTGCCTGGAAAATTCCATGGATGGAGGAGCCTGGTAAGCTACAGTCCATGGGATCACACAAAGTCAGATGCAACTGAGCAACTTCACTCCATCCTGAAGCTGAAGAAAATTAACAATTTTTAAAGATGTGATTTCTATCACACTTACTTTTTTGTGATAAATGCTACAGAGTCCTCTCTCTATGTCAGGCAATTTACGTAGATGATTTTCTATCTGACCAAACACACTGGATTCTGAACGGAGAACTTCAGATACAGCATCAAGTCGAGCATTTATTTCCCTGTGGGAACAGAGAAATGGCAATTATCAGTTAAGTTAGGAACTCAGAATGTAGGCATTTCCCACTCTAAAGCCCAGTACTGTGACAGCAGCCACTTAGAAAAGCACAAAGGAGATTTCATCCATACCTGCAGCCCTTCTCTGCCCCTTATCACTGGAATTAAAGACAGGTACCACACTAGGAAAGTCATTAAACAGATGGGGCAAAGATGGGCTCCTTAAGTTTTCCTTCCTCCAGAACAAACACACAGACTACACTTCCCAACCTCCCCTGCAGTGAGGTATAGCCACGTACCCAAGTTCTAGCCAATGAAATACATGTAGGAAGGATTACACCACTTCTAGTCACGGCCCATAAAATCTCCTGCGGTATTTCACATTCACTCTCTCCCACTTTGCCAACTAGATGTTGAACCCAGGGCTATTCTGTGAGCCACCTCACCTGTTGACTCCATCAGCGTGAGTCTGTGAGAAGAGCAGAAAACCTTACACGCCACATCCTCTATCAAATGAACTTTTCATTAGCAAAAAAATAACCATTTCTTTTGTATTTAAACCAATGAGATGGAGAATTTGCTACTACTGCTTTTATTACCTGGCTAATATAATGGATCTACAGTGAGCAGATGGATTTTTTTGCTCACTACAAAAAATCTACAGTGGATTTTCTACTCTGACTGAAATAACTGACCATCTCGGTCAAAAAGCACTTCATTCAGCCAACCAGCTGCTTTGGGAGAAGTCTTAATGGTGGTAGCTGAATTGATCATATGTTTGATTGAAATGGGACTTAGGCACACTGAGCCTGGGCAGAGATTGGAAGCAGTAATAGAAAGGTCAGAGGATAAAACATTAGGACCTCAGGAAACTATACTCAATATCAGGTGATAAATTACATAACAGAAAAGAATATGAAAAGAATGTATGTGTGTGTGTGTATATATATATAAACTGAATCACCTTACTGTATAGCAATAATTAACTCTATATTGTAATTCAACTACAACAAAAAATTTTAAAAACATCAGGAGACATGGGAGACCAGGATTGCAGCATTTTATCAACGGCTACACCTTAAGTGATGGGTCACTTGTAAAGAAATGGTGAGACTGTCAACTCAACATGGAAACTTGACTAATATGTCCCAAATGAGATAAAACCCATCCAGCATCTATACATGTCAAAGGCCTACACTAGGTATAATGGCCATACGTGAAAAAACTGAAATAAGTAAACATACCTAGTAGAAAATGGGCCTTCAGTAAATGTTCTTTCTGATCAACGAATGAACTGACATTTGGGGGGCAACGGGGACATCAGCTACTGAAGGCACTCTATCAAAATTCTTTTGATATCACACGCACTGATGTAAAGGGCAACCTGACATCAGAATCCTGCCTAGATGACTATTAAACTGTTTTACAATTAATTGAGAGTTTTTATCTTTCTTACCCCTATAACTGGGGTTTCCAGGTGGCTCAGTGGGTAAAGAATCTGCCTACAATGCAGGAGAGACAGGAGATATAGGTTTGATTCCTGGGTCACGACGACCCCCTGGAGGAGGAAATGGCAACCCACTCCATTATTCTTGCCTGGAGAATCCCATGGACAGAGGAGCCTGACGGCCTCACAGTCCATAGGATTGCAAAAGAGTCAGACCCTGAACACAACAACACATCCCTATAACTATGCTGTGAAGTCAAGCTTGTTCACAAAGCAGGGGCTAACTTCAGCTCTCCTTTTTTGTTCCACTTTTCTCTAGCTCATCCTCTACTGCGTAGAACAGGCATTTGGTTTTACATGAAAAAGTAGAATAAGCCAGAATTTTGCAGACACACAGGCTGATTCTTCCATTCTCAATGCTGTGGCCTCTTAAATCTCTTCAGCTTTTTTTCCATTCTATTGCCTCTACACTAGTCTAAGGAAATATGACTCTCTCTCTTTGTGAAAACAAAGAGAAGTGTTCTACCAAAACAGCCTCCAAACTTTTCTCCTCACGTCCACCTCTGTCCCTTTTCCCAGTCCATTCTCCACAGCACAGCCTGAGCAGTCTTCCTAGAACCAAACTTGTTCATGCCTTACTTCTGCCTTAAGCTCATCAATCAGTTCAGTTCAGTTCAGTTCAGTTCATTCACTCAGTCGTGTCCGACTCTTTGCGACCCCATGAATCGCAGCATGCCAGGCCCCCTGTCCATCACCATCTCCCGGAGTTCACTCAAACTCAAGTCCATCGAGTCAGTGATACCATCCAGCCATCTCATCCTCTGTCGTCCCCTTCTCCTCCTGCTCCAATCCCTCCCAGCTTCAGAGTCTTTTCCAATGAGTCAACTCTTCACATGAGGTGACCAAAGTACTGGAGTTTCAGCTTTAGCATCAGTCCTTCCAAAGAACACCCAGGACTGATTTCCTTTAGAATGGACTGGTTGGATCTCCTTGCAGTCCAAGGGACTCTCAAGAGTCTTCTCCAACACCACAGTTCAAAAGCATCAATTCTTCGGCACTCAGCTTTCTTCACAGTCCAACTCTCGCATCCATACATGACCAATGGAAAAACCATAACCTTGACTAGACAGACCTTTGTTGGCAAAGTAATATCTCTGCTTTTCAATATGCTATCTAGGTTGGTCATAACTTTCCATCCAAGGAGTAAGCATCATTTAATTTCGTGGCTGCAGTCACCATCTGTAGTGATTTTGGAGCCCAAAAAAATAAAGTCTGACACTGTTTTCACTGTTTCCCCATCTATTTCCCATGTAGTGATGGGACCAGATGCCATGATCTTTGTTTTCTGAATGTTGATCAATGACTTGCCATTAATCTTAGATTCAAATCCAGGATCCTTAAGTGGGAACTCCTGCTTGCCTCACAAGTCTCGTCTGAGATGGCCTGCTCCTCTCTTCCTCACTCTGAGTTTCAGTCGGACTGAACTTCTTCCAACATTCTGGTCACTCAAGTTCTCTGACATCACGGCTTTCTCACCTGCTCCTCACTCTGCCTTGAAGACTGGTTTCCCTTTTCCTCCTGCCTACCACCTTCCGCTTTGTTTGGCAAACTTCTCATTCTTCCTCTGAAAGGGCTTTCTAGACTCACTAAAACTAGATTCCATCCTTTGCCATCCTTTTCCAAACAGCTCTGTTTCTTTCCATAGTGAAACTTACAACTGTGTTTACTTCTCCACTGCCTTCACCACTCGACAGTCAGCTCAGTGAGTGTGAGAGTGTGTTTGTGGTCAGTCATATCCTACTCTTTGCGACCCCATTGGCTTGTAGCCCACCAGGCACCTCTACTCACGGGATTTTTCCAGGCAAGAATACTGGAGTGGGTTGCCATTTCCCCCTCCAGGGGATCTTCCCAACCTAGGGATTGAACCCACATCTCCTGAGTCTCCTGCATTGAAAGACAGATTCTTCACCACTGCGCCACCTGGGAAGTCCTAAGCTCTGTGAGAATGGGGATCATTTCTTCAATAATGTAACTGATCATGATACATAATCAATAAGTAGCTGCTGAAATCAACTGAATTTCGAAGACTACATATAAGATAAATCAAGATGAGGTGAAAAAATTAAATTAAGACTGTTAGGGTAAAACATTGATTTATTTTATCACAACGTTTACCCCCAAATGCTACACAAATATAAAGTTTTATTTTAATAGCTCACTCCTGCACAAATGAAAGAAGACACCAATTGAAATAGACTAAGTTGATGCTGCAGATGGTATGAGGACAGATAAAATAATGCCATCTGTGAATGTATAAGACAGCCAGATAGCTCCTCTCTCAAAAATTATAAAGGTTGTCTGAGATATGGAAAGATAAAAGCAAAAGAGGTTAATAAAAACTTAAATCATATTTATGAAGTCTTCCAAAAAGACTTTTTTAAAAAATATTTTCTTGGAAAATATACAGGTAGTGGCTTTTATTTTAGCACTGTGATAGCACAGACAAAACCTTGTTCTGAATCATTTTCATATTAACCCAGTCTTCACTTGTTAGGGAGGTTAACAGCTCAGAGGTAAAGAGCTTGAGCTAAAAAGAGAAATAACCTCAGTTCAAATCCAGGTTCTTTCATTTACCAGTTATTTAGACTTGCCCTAGCTTCTCCGTCTATAAAATAGGAATAATAATGGTCCTTAACTCATATAGAATTGTTATAAGAATTCAATGAAATAATACATATTTAGCACTTAGCAGACTGCCTGACACACAATGACTACTCAATACTCGTTAGCTGTTACCACCACTCTTTTTACAGACACCTCTGGTGGTGATGTAGTCACTCAATCTTAAGCCCCACTTATTCACTCTTATTTTGCTCTTTGCAACCCTATGGGCTGTAGCCTGCCAGGCTCCTCTGTCCATGGGATTTTCCAGGCAAGAATACTGGAGTGGGTAGCCATTTTCTTCTCTGGGGGAACTTCCCGACCCAGGGATTGAACTCTGGTCTCCTCTATTGCAGGTAGTCTCCTGCACTGCAGGCAGATTTCTTTAGCAAGTGAGCCACCAGGGAAGCCACAGACACCTTTATTTGGTTATGAAATTTGTTTGGTAGGTACCGCAAAGAACAGCACAGGGGAGGGAGAAACAACACCCAAAACATAAGCTGGGATATAACTATGTTTAGACAAGCCTCTAGGCATAGATACAAAATGGTATTTTGTGCAAAGCGAACAAGGAAGGATTACACAAGAAAGGCCAGTCCTAGCATCTTAAGTGCTAAATCGGACTGGTAGTAGTGACCTGAAGTACTGTGCTGAGACTTGATAGGAGGTACATTGAGAAACAATGCCATAACCAACTACAAATGTCTAACCCAGTCAGAGAGAATTGGAGAGGGTGTGAGGCACTATTTATCATTAATTTCTCATCATTGGGGAGGCCGCAATAAGCAGATCAGAAGGCAAATCAGTAAAAATGACTTCCAATCAAGTTTTTTGGTGTATCTCAGAACTGTTCTCTAACTGGTGGGTATAAGACTTTCTAAATAACTGTAATAAAATAATAGGTCAGACCACCAGAATAGAAAACAATTATTTTGGTGCAGTCAATGAATGTGCTCAATCACTCAGTCATGTGACTCTCTGCAACCCGTATAGCCCAACAGGCTCCTCTGACCATGGGATTTTTCAGGCAAGAATACTGGAATGGGTTGCCATTTCCTCCTGCAAGGAATCTTCCTGACCCAGGGATCAAACGTGTGTCTCTTGCATTTTAAGGTGGATTCTTTACTGCTGAAATATCAGGCAACCAGTCAGTGAGAGAGATCAGCAAAACAGGAAATAGCACTGCCAATTAAACGATGATAAATATATTATTCTTCCAAGATGTCCTATGGTACTCTACAATTGATCATACCACAGGATACATTCTAAACAAATGAAAAAGAAAAGGTCATTCATTTCATTTCATATGACAAAACAAATAATGAATCTAAGGTCCTAGAGATACTGTTTCCCCATCTATTTCCCATGTAGTGATGGGACCAGATGCCATGATCTTTGTTTTCTGAATGTTGATCAATGACTTGCCATTAATCTTAGATTCAAATCCAGGATCCTTAAGTGGGAACTCCTGCTTGCCTCACAAGTCTCGTCTGAGATGGCCTGCTCCTCTCTTCCTCACTCTGAGTTTCAGTCGGACTGAACTTCTTCCAACATTCTGGTCACTCAAGTTCTCTGACATCACGGCTTTCTCACCTGCTCCTCACTCTGCCTTGAAGACTGGTTTCCCTTTTCCTCCTGCCTACCACCTTCCGCTTTGTTTGGCAAACTTCTCATTCTTCCTCTGAAAGGGCTTTCTAGACTCACTAAAACTAGATTCCATCCTTTGCCATCCTTTTCCAAACAGCTCTGTTTCTTTCCATAGTGAAACTTACAACTGTGTTTACTTCTCCACTGCCTTCACCACTCGACAGTCAGCTCAGTGAGTGTGAGAGTGTGTTTGTGGTCAGTCATATCCTACTCTTTGCGACCCCATTGGCTTGTAGCCCACCAGGCACCTCTACTCACGGGATTTTTCCAGGCAAGAATACTGGAGTGGGTTGCCATTTCCCCCTCCAGGGGATCTTCCCAACCTAGGGATTGAACCCACATCTCCTGAGTCTCCTGCATTGAAAGACAGATTCTTCACCACTGCGCCACCTGGGAAGTCCTAAGCTCTGTGAGAATGGGGATCATTTCTTCAATAATGTAACTGATCATGATACATAATCAATAAGTAGCTGCTGAAATCAACTGAATTTCGAAGACTACATATAAGATAAATCAAGATGAGGTGAAAAAATTAAATTAAGACTGTTAGGGTAAAACATTGATTTATTTTATCACAACGTTTACCCCCAAATGCTACACAAATATAAAGTTTTATTTTAATAGCTCACTCCTGCACAAATGAAAGAAGACACCAATTGAAATAGACTAAGTTGATGCTGCAGATGGTATGAGGACAGATAAAATAATGCCATCTGTGAATGTATAAGACAGCCAGATAGCTCCTCTCTCAAAAATTATAAAGGTTGTCTGAGATATGGAAAGATAAAAGCAAAAGAGGTTAATAAAAACTTAAATCATATTTATGAAGTCTTCCAAAAAGACTTTTTTAAAAAATATTTTCTTGGAAAATATACAGGTAGTGGCTTTTATTTTAGCACTGTGATAGCACAGACAAAACCTTGTTCTGAATCATTTTCATATTAACCCAGTCTTCACTTGTTAGGGAGGTTAACAGCTCAGAGGTAAAGAGCTTGAGCTAAAAAGAGAAATAACCTCAGTTCAAATCCAGGTTCTTTCATTTACCAGTTATTTAGACTTGCCCTAGCTTCTCCGTCTATAAAATAGGAATAATAATGGTCCTTAACTCATATAGAATTGTTATAAGAATTCAATGAAATAATACATATTTAGCACTTAGCAGACTGCCTGACACACAATGACTACTCAATACTCGTTAGCTGTTACCACCACTCTTTTTACAGACACCTCTGGTGGTGATGTAGTCACTCAATCTTAAGCCCCACTTATTCACTCTTATTTTGCTCTTTGCAACCCTATGGGCTGTAGCCTGCCAGGCTCCTCTGTCCATGGGATTTTCCAGGCAAGAATACTGGAGTGGGTAGCCATTTTCTTCTCTGGGGGAACTTCCCGACCCAGGGATTGAACTCTGGTCTCCTCTATTGCAGGTAGTCTCCTGCACTGCAGGCAGATTTCTTTAGCAAGTGAGCCACCAGGGAAGCCACAGACACCTTTATTTGGTTATGAAATTTGTTTGGTAGGTACCACAAAGAACAGCACAGGGGAGGGAGAAACAACACCCAAAACATAAGCTGGGATATAACTATGTTTAGACAAGCCTCTAGGCATAGATACAAAATGGTATTTTGTGCAAAGCGAACAAGGAAGGATTACACAAGAAAGGCCAGTCCTAGCATCTTAAGTGCTAAATCGGACTGGTAGTAGTGACCTGAAGTACTGTGCTGAGACTTGATAGGAGGTACATTGAGAAACAATGCCATAACCAACTACAAATGTCTAACCCAGTCAGAGAGAATTGGAGAGGGTGTGAGGCACTATTTATCATTAATTTCTCATCATTGGGGAGGCCGCAATAAGCAGATCAGAAGGCAAATCAGTAAAAATGACTTCCAATCAAGTTTTTTGGTGTATCTCAGAACTGTTCTCTAACTGGTGGGTATAAGACTTTCTAAATAACTGTAATAAAATAATAGGTCAGACCACCAGAATAGAAAACAATTATTTTGGTGCAGTCAATGAATGTGCTCAATCACTCAGTCATGTGACTCTCTGCAACCCGTATAGCCCAACAGGCTCCTCTGACCATGGGATTTTTCAGGCAAGAATACTGGAATGGGTTGCCATTTCCTCCTGCAAGGAATCTTCCTGACCCAGGGATCAAACGTGTGTCTCTTGCATTTTAAGGTGGATTCTTTACTGCTGAAATATCAGGCAACCAGTCAGTGAGAGAGATCAGCAAAACAGGAAATAGCACTGCCAATTAAACGATGATAAATATATTATTCTTCCAAGATGTCCTATGGTACTCTACAATTGATCATACCACAGGATACATTCTAAACAAATGAAAAAGAAAAGGTCATTCATTTCATTTCATATGACAAAACAAATAATGAATCTAAGGTCCTAGAGATGACAAAGATTCTCCTTTATCACCAAAGATCCAACAAGTATATGTGGGTGTCACTAGAGTCCTTCACATTTGAAAATCAATGGAGCGATGACGTTAGTATCTGCTGTGTGGGGCTGTCACTGAAACAGTGTATCACCTACAGCCACTGCCACAGTAAGGACAAGTGATCAGTCTGTACCTACTGGCTGCTATTTGTGGAAGATGCCTCTACTATTCTAATATAAGTTTATTTGGAGGGAAAAAGATAAACTACTGGGGAAAAGTTGGGGGTGTTTTGGTAGTTGGTTCTGATTTTTTACTGAAAGGTTAGCTCTAAAGATAATATAAAATGAGTAAATTGAATTCAGACATTAACACATTGGTCATACAATATGGCTAAATCAACTACCTAAACAGCTTTCTGGTAGAAAGAAACATGAGTCATAGGCCTTCTCCTAGGGCCTAACCATTTCTTGAATCTACCTAGCTTTACCTTTCACATACACTATTCACTTATTCACTCAATGAACAATTACTGAGTGTTTATAAAGCACCAATTGCATAAATAGAAGAAGGAGGGACTCTGGGGCTAATACTTGGTGCTCCAAATGCAGGGGGCATGGGTTTGATCCCTGGTCAGGGAACTAGATCCCACATGCTGCAACTAAAGCCCCCACACGCTCCAACTAAAGACCTCACACGCTGCAACTAAAGACCCCACACGCTGCAACTAAAGCCCCCATACGCTGCAACTAAAGCCCCCACACGCTGCAACAAAGATTGAAGATCCCACATGCTGCAACTAAAGATCCCACATGCTGCAACTAAAGCCCCCATACGCTGCAACTAAAGCCCCCACACGCTGCAACTAAAGCCCCCACACGCTGCAACTAAAGCCCCCACACGCTGCAACTAAAGCCCCCACACGCTGCAACAAAGACTGAAGATCCCACATGCTGCAACTAAAGATCCCACATGCTGCAACTAAAGCCCCCATACGCTGCAACTAAAGACCCCACACGCTGCAACTAAAGCCCCCACACGCTGCAACTAAAGCCCCCACACGCTGCAACAAAGATTGAAGATCCCACATGCTGCAACTAAAGATCCCACATGCTGCAACTAAAGCCCCCATACGCTGCAACTAAAGCCCCCACACGCTGCAACTAAAGCCCCCACACGCTGCAACTAAAGCCCCCACACGCTGCAACTAAAGCCCCCACACGCTGCAACAAAGATTGAAGATCCCACATGCTGCAACTAAAGATCCCACATGCTGCAACTAAAGCCCCCATACGCTGCAACTAAAGCCCCCACACGCTGCAACTAAAGCCCCCACACGCTGCAACTAAAGCCCCCACACGCTGCAACTAAAGCCCCCACACGCTGCAACAAAGACTGAAGATCCCACATGCTGCAACTAAAGATCCCACATGCTGCAACTAAAGCCCCCATACGCTGCAACTAAAGCCCCCACACGCTGCAACTAAAGCCCCCACACGCTGCAACTAAAGCCCCCACACGCTGCAACTAAAGCCCCCACACGCTGCAACAAAGACTGAAGATCCCACATGCTGCAACTAAAGATCCCACATGCTGCAACTAAAGCCCCCATACGCTGCAACTAAAGCCCCCACACGCTGCAACTAAAGCCCCCACACGCTGCAACTAAAGCCCCCACACGCTGCAACTAAAGCCCCCACACGCTGCAACAAAAGACCCCACACACTGCAACAAAGACTGAAGATCCCACATGCCCTAAGGCCCAGCACAGTCAAATTAAAAAAAAAAAAAAGAAGAAGGAGAGTGAAAGTGTAACAGTAGGAGCTAGAAAGCGGAGCAGGAACTTGGTCACGTGAATAATGCAGGCCACACAGGAGCTCTGACTGAGTCCTGAGAGCAAGGGGAGTCAACGGCTAATTTTGACAAGGACATAAGGACAGTAGCAGGAAGACTGATGAGAAGGCAGCTTCAGGAATCCAGGGGAGTGGCACTGATGATCTGAACCCAAGCAGAGGATATACCAGCGCAAAGAGCACATAGTTTCAAAAGATATTACAGAGGTAAAGTAAACAGGAGTTGTGATGGGTTATACAAGGGAGGGAGAGAGGAGAAAAGAAGGAATAACTTCTTTCTGAGAGGTAATGAGAGGTAGTAAGATGCCATTTGCAAACATCATGCTCAAAACCTTACAGACCATGAAAGAAAGGGTTTTTATTTATGAAATTACATTGTAAACAGCTATTCTGAATATTTACTTAGTTGCAAACTTGTAAATCACCCAACCAGGTTTTAAGAATTTTTATTACTCATATTCAAAAGAGCCATCATTTTACCAAGAGACAATTCACCCCTTTCAGAATATTAGACAGAACAATTTCCTGACAGCTACCTTCCATTATTGGTTCAGGCCACAAGCCTAAGTCATTGCAAAGAGCATGAATGTGATTTCTGTTTTTGACAATAATGGGAATGGTACTTCCAGACCATCCCTCCCACTGGGGACAATTTAAAAAACCAAACAAAACATAAAAACATGTTGTCACAAGTATCAAAGGACTAACAAAATGGTAAGAAAACACTATACGAGAATCAAACTGAAAACAAGACTCCAAAGAAATAATCCAGAAGCCAATACTACTTTTGCACTAAAAGACATGCCAGAAGAACCTTCTGCAAAGATGAGCCAGCGTCAGAGTAAGGGTAAATTTGTAGCCTAGGTTAGTATCATTTGGATAAACTGAAACAGGTCAAAACTGAACTTAAATTAAGACAGTCCCAGACTGGTAATACCACCAAGAATCTGGCAAAAGCGAACAAAAATATTCTTCAGGAGAAGGTACCTTCACGTTAGTACTCATTATTTATTTAATTGAAGTACAACTGACATCAACTATATTGTGTTAGTTTCAGAGGTAAAGTGATTCAGGATTTTTTTTTTCATATTATGTTTCATTATAAATTATTACAAAATATTAAATATAATTCACTGTGCTAGCAAACCTTTCCCTTTGGTAACCATAAGTTTGCTTTCTATGAGTCTGTTTCTCTTTTATATATAGATTCATTTGTATGGTTTTCAGATTACACATATATGTAACATCATAAAGTATTTGTCCCTACATATATTCTGTAGGTCCTTTCATATTGGTGAAAATGGCAATACAATATTTCATTCTTTTTTATGAGAGAGTAACAGTCTATTATTTATATGTGTGTGTGTGTGTCCCAGATGGTAAAGAATCCACCTGCAACGCAGGAGACATAGGTTTGATCCCTGGGTTGGGAAGATCCCCTGGAGGAGGGCATGGCAACCCACTCCAGTATTCTTGCCTGGAGAATGGAGAATCCCCATGGACAGAGAAGCCTGGTGGGGACTACAGACATAGGGGTCACAAAGAGTTGGACACAACTGAGTGACAAAGCACAAGCACAAGTGTGTGTGTGTGTGTGTGTGTGTGTGTGTGCACGTGTATGTACACATCTTATGCCAGTCATCTGTTGATGGACATTTGGGTTGTTTCCATATCTTGGCTACTGTAAACAGTGTTGCTCTCTCAAGTTACTGTTAAAAACAAATTTTCAAATAATAGAACTAGTACACAAAGATAATCAAGCGTTCATGTATAAAAAGGAGCCAGATGAGTAAGAATCAATAGAAGCAACAGACAATAGAAAGAGGCTACAACCAAGCTCTTGAAAAGACAGCCTTCAGAATGGGAGAAAATAATAGCAAATGAAGCAACCAACAAAGAATTAATCTCAAAAATATATAAGCAGCTCGTGCAGCTCAATTCCAGAAAAATAACCCAATCAAAAAATGGGCCAAAGAACTAAACAGACATTTCTCCAAAGAAGACATACAGATGGCTAACAAACACATGAAAAGATGCTCAACATCACTCATTATCAGAGAAATGCAAATCAAGACCACAATGAGGTACCATCTCACGCCAGTCAGAATGGCTGTGATCCAAAAGTCTACAAGCAATTAATGCTGGAGAGGGTGCGGAGAAAAAGGAACCCTCTTACACTGTTGGTGGGAATGCAAACTAGTACAGCCACTTATGGAGAACAGTGTGGAGATTCCTCAAAAAGCTGGAAATAGAACTGCCATACGACACAGCAATCCCACTACTGGGCATACACACCAAGGAAACCAGAATTGAAAGAGACATGTGTACCCCAGTGTTCATCGCGGCACTGTTTATAATAGCCAGGACATGGAAGCAACCTAGATGTCCATCAATGGACAAGAAAGCTGTGGTACATATACACAATGGAATATTACTCAGCTATTAAAAAGAATGAATTTGAATCAGTTTTAATGAGGTGGATGAAACTGGAGCCTATTATACAGAGCGAAGTAAGTAAGAAAGAAAAACACCAATACAGTATATTAATGCTTTTATATGGAATTTAGAAAAGATGATAACAATGACCCTATATGCGAGAGAGCAAAAGAGACACAGATGTAAAGAACAGACTGTTGGACTCTGTGGGAAAAGGCGAGGGAGGGATGATTTGAGAGAACAGCATTGAAACATGTATATTATCCTATTTTTTTTGCATTTCTTTTTCTTGGGATGGTCTTGATTCCTGTCTCCTGTACAATGTCACGAACTGCCAGAAGCCAGCACAGGCATCCCACCCACGACAAGGTCATGTGGAAGAGAACTGTTAAGCAAGGCTTCAGGACTCGAGGGGATCCCTAGACCAGCTCAAGCATCGACCCCAAAACCAGAATCTGTCTGTCTTACTATTTTGTGCCTTTCACCAACTCTCCTGACATTAACAGGGGGCTATCCCCGACCACCTTTCTCTGGAGAAAATCAACTTAGGGCTCTAGCTAATAAGTCTCCTGGACATGAGAGGAATATTTCAATTCAACCGCCCTCTGTTAGCATTCTAGCTTGCTTGGCAGGTTTATCCAGACTCTTGCAGTTACGCATATGATTATTCACAGCCTCCCAACTGTGAGAGGCACGGGAAGCCTAAAATATAGAGCCTTTCAAAGAATTAAAAGTTATTAGGGTAGTGCTGGTGTAGGATTTCATTGTTGAGCCAATACTTGCTGCTAAGTTCCCATATCTCTTATCCACTGTGCACCTGGGAGTGCATTAGTTAACATAGTTGGAATGTAAGAAAAACAAGGATAGCCTTGGGATTAACCACATCAGAACTTTGAGCTAACTGGTTCTTTCTTGTAACTCACTGCACCTTTGCTCTGTGAGAAATGTAACTCTGTTTAGCATTTTCTGAGGCAGACATAGATTAGAAATATAAAGAAAAAACACTTTGAGGGAAAATAAGTTTTCTGGTTGAGCAGCCTTTATCAAAACAGGGTCATAAAATGTTCACAGGCCTCCAAGGCCAGAAGATAATGTACACAACATCATTTGTGGGAAAGGTATGCAGAAAAAATCCTGGTTTCGATAAGGGCAAAACTGCTGGAGTGTTTGGGCTGACTCTGTATGACCCTGTATCTTTCATTTTAGTCTATGTACAAATTAAGGTATAAAAGTCCCTTTTGAAAATAAAGTAACGGGCCTCACTCGAAGAAGCTTGGTCACCCTGTGTCTTTTTTCTTTCTCTCTCTTACTCTCTTTTTCAGGCTGATCCGTTGGAGCATAGAGGCTCCTTGCGTTCACTTATCTGCCCGGGTTTCTAAGACCAGAATGGGAAGACATTCTGCGTCTTCACTCCCTCGGGAAATCGGGAGAGCACCTGTGGCCTCCATGAAAAGGCAAGCTCCTTGTCTCAGGGCTTTATTGGCTTTCTATGTAAACCAAGGAATATCAGCCTCTTTCTCTCCTCTATTCCTCTCTCATTCATTCATTCATTCACCAACACCATTTCTCCTTCGGGTTCCCCTGGATCCTGCGGGGGCTGGACCCCGGCAATGAACCTCTGTCCATAGCTCATCATGCACTCTATCTATTAGATCTAGTCCCTTAAAGCTATTTCTCATTCCACTGTATAGTCATAAGGGATTTGATTTAGGTCATACTTGAATGGTCTAGCAGTTTTCTCCACTATTTAGTTCTTTGGCCCATTTTTTGATTGGGTCATTTATTTTTCTGGAATTGAGCTGCAGAAGTTGCTTGTATATTTTTGATATTAGTTGTTTGTCAGTTGCTTCGTTTGCTATTATTTTCTCCCACTCTGAAGGCTGTCTTTTCACCTTGCTTATAGTTTCCTTTGTTGTGCAGAAGCTTTTAATTTTAATTAGATCCCATTTGTTTATTTTTGCTTTTATTTCCA
>SJYX01007593.1:21948-47056 GCA_006410675.1 Oreotragus oreotragus
AAAAAAAAAAAACTACCAAGCTTTGTGGTGTGTGGGCCTAAATGTCAAAAAAAATACACAAAAAATTCAAAAGACATTGTCAAAACAAAGCAAATGAACAGAACAGGTAGGGAAATTAGAACTTAAATCAGTTATTTAATTTCCATTGCTTTACAGGCAATCTTTCTTTGCTCCCTTGACCTCTATAGGATTTTTATCTCTGATTTAGAATCATATAGAGTTTCCTTGCAATTTAGGAAACTGTGGATTTCTTGTTTGTTTTCAACGGCACTTTGAATTCAGTTGTGCTTTCTCTACCTAAAGATTCGCATCTTTCATGAAACGTAGAAACTCTCATCTCTCATTTCTTTGAACACTGTCTCTCTTTTCCTTCTACTGGAAATCTGATGAGGATCATGTCAGACCACCTGATTCTTGATTTGTCTTTTAGTCTCTTTTACTTTGCTCACACTGTCTCTCTGTGCTACACTCTGGGTAATTTCTTTAGATAATATCTTGGATTTTAGTTATTTCACCTACTCTGGTCTAACCCACCAATTGTTTCTTTTCTTTTTTGGGAAACTATTACTTTAGTAAGGAATCCACTTTCATGACTCATGAAGCTCAGGCTGAGTTAACAGTGATGAGTTCTGGAGATAATGACACTTCACTCTGGACCTTCTCTCTCTTCCTCTGTTTGAGCAGGCAGGTAGCTAAAGATGAACAGAGAAAGGGGGCTGCAGGCCAAATTGCAGGAGACTATACATCTTATCAACAATGGGAGTCCTTGGGCATACAAAGAAAAGAAGGAGCCTCTGGACTGACATGAAACCACACATTTTGGGGTGATAAGTGTCCTGGAGGCCGACAAAGAAAGGTGGGAAAAGGAGGGAATCTCTGGCATCTGAATGTAACATCTTTTGTTCATCATGTTCTTATTACAGTAAAATTAGCCTTGAAGATAAGAAGTTCCCATCATGCACTGATACCATGATACTTCCGATCAAGACTAAATAAGGACAAAAATCGCCCCTCGCCTCAGGAAGGTGGAGCTGGGATGAAAATCAGAGTATACAACTCCAAACCCCTCCCTCCCCAATGAATATTCTGCTCCTTCATTTCTATACCTCATATAACCACATTGCCAAACAAACTCAGTGCAGCTACTCACCTGAGACTGCCCACTTGCCACTTAAAAATTCTCACTTTGCTTTCCTGACCTCTCTGAATTCTTTCTGCAACCTGACAAGAACCTACGCCCCAGTAATACCTCAACTGAAAATCTAGACTCATGAGGCCTCAATCCCTGCTCCTCTATTCCTGGAAGATGCCAAAGCCAACTATGTAAAAGGTTTTTTCAGAGGAGGAGACGACTTTTGTCCTCCCAGAAGAAACACCCTCTCCTTTGCTTTATGAGGCAGGCAGCAATCCCAAACCATGGATAGGCTGGGACCTGTGCAGGCCCCAATCCTACCCACTGTTTATGTTAATAAAAGCTACATGGAGTTGTTTTTAAAAATCACCCTGATTTCTTCTGATGGTATTTTTGTGCTGTTTTGATTCCCTTTTGTGTTTCTTTTAATTTGGTGGGTCAATATTCACCTTTCTAATCTCACCATCTGAAGGTCTTGGGATTCTCTGTCTAGTGTTTATAACTTCCACTAACTCACACCCATGGGTACATGTTTCCCCACATCTTTTGTAATTATGGTTTATGAACTTATGGCAGAGTTTTCTCTTTGAAATTCCTAGGAGGCCTAGATGAGAGTGTACACCTTCTGGGAAGATCTGTATTTGCTTTTACTAGGAACCATAAGGCACGATGAGACAATTATAAATAAGTTTCACAACTTGGAGACTGCCAGACCACAGGGATAAGACGAATCAGAATAATGAACCTGGGTGTAAGGTTGGCCTGTGATATATTCTTAGAAACTTGGCAACTACAGAACAAAGCAGAGATCAGCTCAAGGTTCCTGCACAGAAGCATCCCAAAAGATGCTGGTTAAACGATATGCAATAACAGGGCAGACATTTGGGTAAGACGCTTTTAGGGCCACTTTTTTCTTGGTGGCAGCAGAACCTCTCTCCACTTTCACTCACATCCACACAGTAAAGGCGAAGAGGCAGGGGGTCAACACCCATCAACCACGGCCCCTAGGCAGGCTTCACCCACCGCTCTTCCATCCCATTTGTGAGCAGTACGTGTCTCACTGGACTGAGTAAGATTAGAGTCACCACGGGTGAATGTTTGTAAGCAGACTTGTGGATCATGGGAAACCACAAAGAATAAATAGGGCCTTCTCGTGCAGTTAATTTCAGGAAGTTCCAGAGTTAAAAATGGCACTTAGTCTTGCTAAAATAAATGAAATCTTAAGTGGAGCAAACATATAATATTCTATTACTTTGTCACTTAGACTAGGGCCATGTGGCGCTAGCGGTAAAGAACCTGCCTGCCAGTGCAGGAGACCTAAGAGACACAGGTTCGATCCCTGGGTGGAGAAGATCCCCTGGAGTAGGAAGCGACAGCCCACTTCAGCATTCTTGCCTGGAGAATCCCATGGACAGAGGGGCCTGACAGGCTACAGTCTATGTGGTCACAAAAAGTCAGACACGACTGAAGCGACTTAGCATGCACGTATGCATGTGAATTAGAGATACAAACGCTAATACCCCAAACATAAGGGTTTATCAAAATAAAAGTCATTTAACTACTCAAGAGAAGGTTCAAGAAGGGGGGACACGTATATCTATGGCTGATTCATGTTAATGCATGGCAGAAACCAACACAATATCATAAACCAATTATCCTCCATTAAAAATAAATAAATTTTAAAAATTATTCAGGAGAATTAACTATCAGTAAAATATACTTAGTGCTCTAGAAAATTACACAGAAATCTAGTCCTGGACCTACTTCCTAATTCCAACAAGCTTCAATTTTCTTAAATATTTATGTGATTTAAATTCCAAGAATAAACTTAGCATGCTTAAGTCTCTTAAACAGCTTTCTAAAAATCGAATTGAATTATAAACGCATTCTTCATTTGTTCTAACTGCATCATTGAGCTAGACAGTAAAGAGCAAGCATTTTATTTTAGGTGTTGAAGTTTCCTTCACCTTCAGCTCCTCCTCACTAGAAGATTATACCTTGGTCAGATTAGATAAGAAGCTCCTTGAGAATAGGAACACTGTCTTGTCATTGAGATTGTATCACACAAAATTTTAAAAACCTATCTTATACTACTCCCAAACATGAACCCCCCTCCCACCTGCCACCCCCCATCATCCCTCCAGATCATCCCCATACACTAGCCCCAAGCATCCTGCATCCTGCATCGAACATAGACTGGCGATTCGTTTCTTACATGTTTGGGAGTTTGTGTACACCCACGGCAGATTCATGTCATGTATACCAAAACCAATAGAGTACTGTAAAGTAAAANAACCCCCCTCCCACCTGCCACCCCCCATCATCCCTCCAGATCATCCCCATACACTAGCCCCAAGCATCCTGCATCCTGCATCGAACATAGACTGGCGATTCGTTTCTTACATGTTTGGGAGTTTGTGTATACCCACGGCAGATTCATGTCATGTATACCAAAACCAATAGAGTACTGTAAAGTAAAATAAAAAAAAAAAAGAAAGAAACTAAAAAAAAATAATAATAAAAAATAAAAACCTATCTTATACTACTAAGTGTTAATGGGCACTTGGTCAATCAGAACAGAAAGCTGAGCTTCCTAAATCTCCAGGACTGGGTCAACTTAAAGCATTAAATAAGAGAAAGGTTGTGATCCAAGCATGACCATATACAATGACAATGCTCAACAGCTTATGGTTGTATGATTCTGAGAAAGACTCACACAGAGACCCCACCTACTCACCAGTAGCCCTTGCACATGCTCCAAAATCCTGACTATAGCTACAGCAAAAGAGACAGCACATGAAGTGCCAGATTCCAGAAAGCTGATGGGGACATATACTGGGCAACTGACAACATGGGCACAGAGCCTCCTTCCTTTCACCACTGGAAGCCCCCAGCCAGGTCACCTCCCCAGTCAGGACTGACTTCCCATCTTTCTAAAACAGGATGAGGTGAAAAATAAATGCCCTGGAGTCTAAAATGGGCTTTCCAGACAGATGGGCTTGAGTGTGCATCTCACTGTCAGGATGGTGGTGACGGGTGGTAGCAGTACCACTTAAAAAAATATATATGTATATGTGTATACGTATATTTTCTCTATATTATTACTTTCTAAAAATAAAACACTGCAAACACACAGAAAACACTCCCCCACCCATTTTTCTTTCCCCTTCCTCTTTTCCCAAAAGTAACTATTTTCCTGATGTTATTAAACATTCTTTCTACTTACTGTTCTTATATTTCTGCCACTTATGTCTGAAACCCGAAACAACACATGATATTACTGTGTTACAAAATTTAGATAAATGGGTTATCATGTCTTATGTCATAAACATTACTTTTATGAGATTTATCCATGTTGAAACATGTAGACTTAAGTCATTCATTTAATTGATATACTGTATTCTAATGTATGACCAGGTAACTATTTTAGTACTGATAGACAGGGAGGCCTGGTGTGCTGCGATTCATGGAGTTGCAAAGAGTCGGACACAATTGAGCGACTGAACTGAACTAACAACCAGGTTGCTTCCAATTTGGGGGTATTATAAAGTCCACAGCCACCTTCTTGACTGTGTGACTGACGCCAGGAACCACACTAACCCTTTATGCAGACCATCTCATTTGGTCCCCATAACATCACTACAGGGTAGGTGGTGCAATTCCCATTTTACAAGTGAAGAAACTGAAGTGTTCAAAAGTTCATAACTTGTCCCAAGTGACAGAAATGAGTGAGCAAATCTGAACTCAAGCTCCAGTGTCTCATTTACTCCAAAACTGTGCTTTCAGATCTGCGCCTACGTGCTTTGCTGGATGATCTTGGATAATGAACCTGAATGTCACTTTTTCTCATCTATAAAACAGAAGCAGTAACCCCTGCCATCTTCTTTCTGTGCATTTGATCCTTTTGAGTTTTCATCTCCTACTTCCCCCACCTAGACACTGGAACAGCGAGGAACAGACCAGAACTCAGCTCTCAAGCCTCAGCTCTTCCCGCCTCCCACCTAGGCTACACCTCTTTCCTCAGCTCTTAGATCTGGACATCTTCTCCTTCCTAGCAAAGTATTTTCCTTTCTTTTTTAAAAATATAAAGTTTCCTTTTCATCTCTAAAATCAATCTAAACATTTTGCATAAATACCTACACCTGGACAGATACAATCCAGAATGTTTTTCAAAGGTAAGGAAGATGAAAGATTTTTCAGAGTCCTGTACTACAGGCATAAAACTACAGAATGTTTGCAATTTAGAAATTCAGTGTTCTCTACCATCTCACTTCAGATGTTGAATAAAAATGTATGACACATTTAAATGATAATCAAAACACTTCTTTCCATTCAAGAGATGAGAACATCTGATCTGCCTGTGCCAAGAAAAGGAAAAATATGAAATAATTGAGCCTATCTGTTATGGATGAAACTGTGTCCCCTTCAAAAATATGTGTTGAAGACCTAACCCCCAGTGCCTCAGAATGTGACCTGACTTGGAAGTAAGGTTATTGTAGATGCAATTGATTAAGATGAGGTCATAATGGAACAGTGTAAGCTCCTAATCCGATATGACTATATTCTTACTAAAAGAATGCCATGTGAAGAGAGAAGCACACAGGGAAAATACCACGCAAACATGAAGGCAGAGATAAGTATGACACCCTGGACTTCCCTGGTGCTGCAATGGGTAAGAAAACGCCTGCTAATGCAGGGGACATGGGTTCCATCCCTCGTCTGGGAAGATTTCAGATGCTGTGGAGCAACAAAGCCCACGCACCACCACAACTGAGTACATGCTCTAGAGCCTGTGAACTGCAGTTACTGAAGCCTGCGTGCCCTACAGCCCAGGCTCTGCAAAAGAGAAGCCACAGCAGTGAGAAGTGTGTGCACCACAGCTAGAAAGCAGCCCCAACTCGCCACAGCTAGAGAAAGCCTGTGTAGAGCAACGAAGACTCCGCACAGCCAAAAGTAAATAAATAAAATTTAAAACACACACAGGAAAAAACAAAAGGCATTATCCCCTAAAAAAAAAAAAAAAAGACACGTCTATAAGCCAAGTAACACACCAAAGATTGATAACAAACCACCAGAAGTTAGGAGAGAGACACTGAATAGATTCTCCTTCATAGACACACAGACACTTTGATCTTGGACTTCTAGCCTCCAGAACTGTGAGACAAAATCAGGCTGTTTAAGCCACCTAGTCTGTGGTACTTTGTTTCAGCACCCATAATAAACTAACAGACCCATTATGTACTTCAGATTCTACTGGTATGGACTTTAAAAAGCCATACACGAAAATCATAATGACCCTAAATATTTGTAAGCAAATAAATCTGACTCAGATGAGTTTAGAGTTATAAGCTAGATTTTTTTACATGATACTTAAAACTAGCTATGCCTGATTCTTGTCATCAAGCCTGGATTCCTTATTAAGTCATATGACTTTCTCTGAGTAACTTCCAGTCCTGTGAGGAGTTTGACAAGAATGCAAGATGTTGCAACACCATTTCTTCCATGGTTAAATATCACCTTTTCACATCAGACCAAGCAACTATTCCACTAGAAGGGAAGAAATAATTTCTCAGAACCAATTCTGTGGCACTAAAACAAGGAATCATATGAAAAGAAACAATTGCTTCTAAGGCTCTTTTAAATCAAGGAGTTTTTCTGAGAAAAATAAACTTCCCTTACATAGATATGCTTTTATTTTCAAAGCCTACTTAGAACCCTAAGTTTTTAAATGGATTCATTTGTTCATAATTTCTTGATCGCCTATTATATTAAAAGCACTATTAGCCCCATTATGCATTTTGTGTGTGTGTCAGGGGTGGAGGAGTAAGAAGCAGAATAAAATTGAGGGAAGATACCTTTCTACAAGGATGAAGTGGGGATTGAGGGAGAAGGACTTCTCAGGGGCAGGATCTGAATTAGATCTTGAATGAGTTACTCTTTTAATTATTCCTTCAATGAATAATAAATATCCACTTAATAATAATACTACAAAGCTACAGTAATCAAAACAGTATGGTACTAGTACAGAAAAAGATGTATAGATCAATGGAACAGAGTAGACAGTCCAGAAATAAACCCATGTACTTATGGTCAATTAATCTATGACAAAAGAGGCAAGAAAAGACAGTCTCCTCAATAAGTGATGCTGGAAAAACTAGATGTGACACGTAAATCAATAAAATCAGAACACACCCTTGAAACACAGAAAAAAGAAACTCAAAATGGATTCAAAGATCTAAATGTAAGATCTGAAACCATAAAATTCCTAGAAGAAAACAGAGCCAGAACATTCTTCAACATAACTCATAGCAATATGTTTTTGAATCTGTCTCCCAAGAGAAAATGGCAACCCACTCTAGTATTCTTGCCTGGAGAATCCCAGGGACAGGGGAGCCTGTTGGGCTGCCATCTATGGGATCAGACATGGCTGAAGCAACTTAGCAGCAGCCCAAGACAAAAGAAAAAAAGGCAAAACTAAACAAATGAGGTCTGATTAAACTTGAAAGCTTTTGCACAGTCAAGGAAACTGTCAATAAAACAAAAATACAACCTACAGATTGGGAGGTTATTTGCAACTGACATGATCAATAAGGAGTTAATATCCAAAATACATAAATAGCTCATATAATTCAATATGAAACCATTTTAAAAATGGGTAGAAGATCTGAATAGACATTTTCCCAAAGGAGATACACAGATAGCCAACAGGAATATGAAAAGATACTCAACATCGCTAATTATCAAAGAAATGTGAATCAAACCATATTAAAATTATAACCTCACAACAGTCAAAATGACTATCATCAAAAAGTCAACAAATAAATGTTGGAGAGGAGAAAATGGAACCCTAGTGCATCATGTGAAATTCCACCCTGGATGAAGCTCAAGTGGGAATCAAGATTGCTGGGAGAAATATCAATGACCTCAGACATGCAGATGACTCTACCCTAATGGCAGAAAGCAAAGGGGAAACTAAAGAGCCTCTTGATAAAGGTGAAAGAGGAGAGTGAAAAAGACTGAAACTCAAAATTCAAAAACTGAATATCATAGCATCCAGTCCCATCACTTCATTGCAAATAGATAGGGAAAAAAATGGTAAGTGACTGACTTTATTTTCTTGGACTCCAAAATCCCTGAGGACTGTGACTGCAGCCATGAAATTAAAAGACGCTTGCTCCTTAGAAGAAAAGCCATGACACCTAGACAGCATTTTAAAAAAGCAGATGCATCATTTTGCTGACAAAGGTCCATATAGTCAAAACTATGGTTTTTCCAGTAGTTATGTAGGGATGTGAGAGTTGGACCATAAAGAAGGCTAAGTGCTGAAGAATTGATGCTTTCGAACTGTGGTGCTGGAGAAGACTCTTCAGAGTCCCTTGGACAGTAAGGAAATAAAATCAGTCAAACCTAAAGGAAATCAACTCTAAATATTCATTGGAAGGGCTGATGCTAAAGCTCCAATACTATGGTCACCAGAGGGAAAGAGCTGACTCACTGGAAAAGACCCTGGGGTTGGGAAAGATTGAAGGCAGGAGAAGAAGGGGACAACAGAGGATGAAATGGTTGGATGGCATCACAAACTCAATACACATGAGTTTCAGCAAACTCCGGGAGACAGTGAAGGACAGGAAAGCCTGGCAAGCTGCAGTCCCTGGGAATCACAAAGAGTTGGACAGGACTGAATGACTGAACAACAGTACACTATCGGTGAGACTGTAAGTTGTTGTAGCCAGTATGGAAAACAGTATGGAGGCGGCTCAAAAAACTAATAATAGAATACCACATGACCCAGTAATTCTTCTGCTGGATATACATTTAAAGAAAACAACAACACTAATCCGAAAAGATACATGTACCCCAATGATCGCGTGATCACTATTTAGAAAAACCAACATATGGAAGTAACCTAAGTGTCCACTAACAGATGAACAGATAAAGAATATGTGATGTATATACAATGGAATATTACTCAGCCATAAAAAAGAATGAAATTCTACAATTTGCAAGAATGTGGATGGACCTAGAAAGTATTATGCTTTGTGAAATAAGTAAGACAGAGAAAGACAAATACTCTCTGCCAAATAGGAAAAGGAATACATCAAGGCTGTATGTTGTCACCCTACTTATTTAACTTCTATGCAGAGTATCTCATGAGAAATGCTGGGCTGGAAGAAGCACAAGCTGGAATCAAGATTGCCAGGAGAAATATCAATAACCTCAGATATGCAGATGACACCACTCTTACAGCAGGAAGTGAAGAGGAACTAAAATGCCTCTTGATGAAAGTGAAAGAGGAGAGTGAAAAAGTTGGCTTAAACTCAACATTCAGAAAACGAAGATCATGGCATCTGGTCCCATCACTTCATGGCAAATAGATGGGGAAACAGTAGAAACAGTGTCAGACTTTATTTTTGGGGGCTCCAAAATCACTGCAGATGGTGACTGCAGCCATGAAATTAAAAGACGCTTACTCCTTGGAAGGAAAGTTATGACCAACCTAGATAGCATATTCAAAAACAGAGACATTACTTTGCCAATAAAGGTCCGTCTAATCAAGGCTATGGTTTACCCAGTGGTCATGAATGGATGTGAGAGTTGCACTGTAAATAAAGCTGAGCTCTGAAGAATTGATGCTTTTGAACTGTGGTGTTGGAGAAGACTCTTGAGAGTCCTGTGAACTGCAAAGGAGATCCAACCAGTCCATTCTAAGGGAGATCAGTCCTGGGTGTGCTTTGGAAGGAATGATGCTAAAGCTGAAACTCCAGTACTTTGGCCACCTGATGCGAAGTGTTGACTCATTGGAAAAGACTCTGATGCTGGGAGGGATTGGGGGCAGGAGGAGAAGGGGACGACAGAGGATGAGATGGCTGCATGACATCAGCGACTTGATGGACATGAGTTTGGGTGAACTCCGGGAGTTGGTGATGGACAGGGAGGCCTGGCATGCTGCAATTCACGGGGTCACAAAGAGTCGGACACGACTGAGCGACTGAACTGAACTGACTAATGGTGGTCAAGATGGCAAGACACATACAGACTATGGATATATTTTAGAGATAAAAACAAAAGGACTTAGATTGGATGTGGTTGTCAAAAGGAAAACGTCGAGAGTAACTCCCAGGTTTCTGGCCCAAGAGCCTCACAAGTGGAGGAGCTGGTTCCTAGAACAGGGAAACCAGAAGGAGGAACAGGGTTAAATATGTTAAGTTTGAGATGCTTGGGATACACCTACGTGGTTAGGAGTCTAAGTTGAATATATAAGCCTGGAGAATAGAGGAGGGTAAGGATAAAAGACATAAATTTGAGAATTACTGACATTTTGATATTTAGGGTCATTGGTTTAGGTAAGTTCATTGGAGAGAGGAGGGGAAGGAAGGATAAGGGAAGGAAGAAAACTGAGCTCCTAAGATTCAGGCCTCAGGAACTCCAAAATTTAAAGACACAGAGAAAAGGACTTCCCTGGCAGTCCAGTGGTTAAGACTTCGACTTCCAATGCAGGGGGTGTGGGGTCGATCCCTGGTCAGGGAGCTGGAATCCCACATGCCTCACAGCCAAAAGGGGCCAAAACATAAAACAGAAACAATATTGCAACAAGTTTAATAAAGACTTTGGAAATGGTCCATATCCAAAAAAAAAAAAAAGAGAGAGAAAATCTTTAAAAAACAAATTAAAAAAAAAAAATACAGAGATGAACAAAGAGCAAAGGAAACTTTGAAGAAGCAGCCAGGAAATTAGGAGGGAAACAAAAATGNTTTTGAAATGGTCCAAATCAAAAAAAAAAAAAAGAGAGAGAAAATCTTTAAAAAACAAATTAAAAAAAAAAAATACAGAGATGAACAAAGAGCAAAGGAAACTTTGAAGAAGCAGCCAGGAAATTAGGAGGGAAACAAAAATGAGTAGTTTCCATTTTAGAAAAAGGGAACAGACTGTACAAAGGTCCAGAAATAAATTACACCTCAGTGTGCTGTGAGCACTGTAAATAGTGGAAAGCAAAACATAATCAGATACACTTTTTTTTTTTTTTTAATCATCTTTGGGTAGTGCAGACGGAAACAGAGAAGGGCAAGACCAGACGGGTGGAGATACTTGGCCTTCTTGATAAACAAAGTCTTTACAAAAAGGCTTTCATCTGAGTGTCTTTCATAAAAAGTGATTTTACAAAAGGGCAAGATGATATACTACGACCTCTTACAGAGAGACTATTTTCATCATTGGTCAAAATAATTCCTCCACTAAGAGTGGAGAAACTGATTTCTCAGGTTCCCTTTGTGGTCAATAATCTGCTGTTCTGTAAGTGTGTATGCATACCTGTATGGGCATGCACTCACACACACATACACACACACACACACACACGAGAGCTGCATTTCCAAGAGATCACTCTCTCACTGAAGGAAATAATCTTATTTCCAATTTCTTTTGCAACTCATGTGGAACATTTCCTGAGGCAGAAACATGCTAGGGGATGTATGGGTCTGGAACTGGGGGAGAGGATGGTGACAAAGCCATCAGCACATGAAGTCACAGGAGGTGCCGTGGCCACAGGTAAGACCATAAGTAGCGCTGAAAGTGAGAAGACACCCCGGAAGAGAACCACAGGTAACAACAACAGATAAGGTGCAGGAACAAAAAAGAGGTGGGCTTCCCTGGTGGCTCAGTGGTAAAGAATCCACCTGCCAAGCAGGAGATGCAGGCTTGAACACTGGGTCAAGAAGATACCTTGCAGAAGAAAATGGCAACCCACTCTAGTACTCTTGTCTGAAAAATCCCACGGAGAGAGGAGCCTGGTGGGTTACAGTCCATGGGGTTGCGAAAGAGTCAGACACAACTTAGTGACTAAATAATAACAAAAACAAGTACTCATGGAGAAAGCTCAGAACTTGTGAATATTTCAAAATACAGAGTAAGTTTTTACTGAATCTTTAATACTACTTCTATGATGACCAGATCTGCCTTGGAAACTAATCTTTTGCCTAAAATATCATTTTAGAGACTCATGCCACACTTCTCAAAGTTTTCTTTCCCCTGTTCCTACCTGCCCAATCATTACTGTATTTACAAGCAGAATTTGCATTTTGGGATTTGTGGACAAAACCAATAAGGTACGTATGGTATATATATATATATAAGATTGACACAACTTATCAACTAAAAGAAACAAAAAATTCAAAGACTGGACCTTGAAAAAATGAATTCAATATAATTTATTTAATTTTAAAAGGTCTTAAGAACAACGGCTTACCAACATGACATTCATTTATAAGAAACCAGAGACCTACACTGAAGAAGCTTCCTGCCTAAATTAGAGAACTGATAAAAAGCATAAGTTATAACACATAAGAAGCACAACCTATTTACACGGGCCAGTGTGGTTTCAATAGAGTAAAATCTGGTCTCAAAAAAAAATGAATTCAATACAATTTATTTAATTTTAAAAGGTCTTAAGAACAACGGCTTACCAACATGACATTCATTTATAAGAAACCAGAGACCTACACTGAAGAAGCTTCCTGCCTAAATTAGAGAACTGATAAAAAGCATAAGTTATAACACATAAGAAGCACAACCTATTTACACGGGCCAGTGTGGTTTCAATAGAGTAAAATCTGGTCTCAATAACCCAAGTAAACTCTTTGAATCAGTCAGTAAGAATAGGGTCAAAGCCATTTATACTTTCTAGAAAGTCACTAGAAAATCCTGCCCCAAAGAAGTCATTTTGCAGAATAAAAAGTCGTGGGAGTGGAAAATCCTCTGACACTTGAAACACCTGGTCCTGAACTGATGAACTGTGATTGCGCTGGGAATTAAAATAGACTAAAACTGTAAAATATATATATATATTTATAAAAATACAAAGGGATTTAAGAGAATTCATGGATGACTGACAAATAATGGGCTCTTGAAAAACTTAGGGAAACCCACCTTACATCGTGCTGAATTCCCCTGTCACCAATAATTTTTCTATGATCTCACGATAGAAGAAAACTAAGCCCTAAACTAACCTTTGGTTGCCAATGTCAGAGACAGAATATTAGCCTGGATAAACTGACATGATCAGCCCGGTACCTAATGTTAGCATTAAAACAACAATGACTATTCAGCTGAACAACTGACTAATCAGCTAAAGATTTTCTCTAGCTATTTGGAATAGGTTGCAAATGCAATTAAGATTTAACTGGAATTCTTCTGAAGTCAGTTTTAATTGATTAGACAGCTTAAAGTTTTAAAACTATGACCTAAAATAAAAAGGGCAAAAGAAGAAGCTTTGTGTGCTTGTTTTCAGCTATATATGCTTTAGGATGGTCTGATGTTCACACTTGAAAGCACTGGAGCTCAATGCATGGAGTGCTTTCTCTCAGCCTTTCTGGAAAGGGAGGATCCCAGAAAGAATATGATCAACCCACAAGGAACATACAACATGGTCTACTGAATTCATCTCAGATTAATCCTCTTTATAAAAACAAGTTTAACAACAGAAATAAAAATTTTCATTTACAGGAAAAAGTCTGCTAGTAAGTCTGTTTCTGCTGAATATTTCAACCAATTTAAAAATATATATATATATAGTAAGAACGGTATGGCTGCTCAGCCAGAAGGCAATGCTTCTTACACTGCTGTCCACAGACTGCCTGCTCTTGTTCCATGAAGCATCTTTATCTCATACAAATGCTGGTCCAAAGCAGAGACTTCCATTTTCAGAATTTCATCTCTACCTAGTCAGTTTTCACTACCTGGAGGTCTTTATGGTCAAGAAAAGAAATCCTAATAACCCACAAAAGCCTGAAGTGATTTAGTAATTATCATCATCAAAACAGTATTTTAAAGCCTATAACCAACAGTGACAACATCTGCTATCCTTTGCCAAAGATGGCTATTTACCAAGCCAGCACAAAACGCAGCCGTAAGCGAGGTGGTTGTGCAGTTGAAAAGAGACGATGCACATAAAGCCCCCAGCACAGTGTTTGCTATATGATAAAGAGCTCAAAAACGGCAGTTAGGATTACCGCCTTATTCTCTTCCTTACAGCAGCCCTGTGAGAAGGTATTGTACCAGTGCAAAGGTGAGAACGTGGTGTGCCGGGGCTGATGAGCTATGGCCTTAGTGAGACTGACCCAGCTGACAGAGCCCACTCATATAGCACCAGCACCACCCCCTCTCTGCTCAGTCCAGCTGGGAAGCTGTTCAGGATGGAGTCAATGCTAATCTTACCCTTAGGCTCTACCCAGTTGAGAAACATTGAGCAAGTTATTGAAACACTCTGAATCTCTTTACTCATCTCAAGGATCTACCTCAGAAGATGATTTGAATATTAAACACTGGGTCAGAGCAAAAGCAGAGTAGATAACAGCATTCGTCATTCAGTCAACATTCCTGGGACTCCTTCTAAGTGAGAGGCACAGGTCACAGCTCCCAAATCTATCTGCATGTCAGAGTCATCTAGGGAGCTTTTAAACATTCCAACTCCTAGGCCACACTAATAAGTCACAATGTGTGGGGGCAGGATACAGGTGTAAGTATTTCAAAGCTTCCCAGATGACTTCAATGTGCAGACAAGCTTGGAGGCACTGTGCTTAGGCATTAGACTCACCCACCTTTCCTGAACGCTCTCCTAGTTCACTCATTCTGCTCTCTGAAACATCTCACCCCTCAGCCCTCTTTCAGATTCCTACTGCTCCTTCTCTAGCTCAGGTTCACAGGTCCTCTCCGTGAACTTGCTAACTTGTGCCCTACCCGTCACTACTTTCTCCATCCCCCTATACCCACCAGCTCTGCTCCATCACTCCCGTGTGCAGAACCACTGGATCAACTTCCTCTGGCTGCTAGCTCCTCAGCCCAGCCTGCAAAGCCCTCAACAAAAGGCAGTGCCCCATCTTCCCAGCCCCTCTCTCCCTACACCCTATGCTACTGATGACCCAAACCAACTGATTACCTCACTCTCTCCAGGTAGATCCCATGTCTTTCAACTGCAAAGACTCATTCTTGGGAACAAGGAAAATATCCTCATGATACTAGACAGTCTATCACTAGCTGCAAAGTGACATCTTCCCCAATTGAAAATGGTGTTCTTATAAACCATGGTGACCTTGGTTTTAAGGAGGCTGATGTACCTTTAATTTCATAATTTTATATAATTTCAGATGAAACACAAAAAAGAATTCCTTTTACCTTAATTTAAGGAGTGGCTGGGTCACCCACTTCTTTAACTTGCGTCTCCCAAATGAAGTTTTAGTATGGTCTAAAACCCAAAATAAACTTCCTTTGGTTTTCATATCAGTCTAAAAAAGACCAGAAAGCATGTTTTATTAACTCAATGATTGTATTTGGATCGAAATTGCCAGTTGTTCATGTGCCCTAATTATTCCATATACCCCAATTATAAAGTTACACATGCTTAGCTTTTATGCTCAAACAGGAGTTCATATATTAGATGAATGTATATATGTATGTACATATATACATACACATATATATACATACATATATATGTGTGTGTGTGTGTATATATATATATATATATATATACATACATACACACATATATATATACACACACATTCTGTTTCCCAGGTGGCGCTAATGGTAAAGAACCTGCCTGCCAATGTAGGAGATATAAAAGACACAGGTTCAATCCCTGGGTCAGGAAGATCCTCTGGAGGAGGGTATGGCAACCTACTCTGGTATTCTTGCCTGGAGAATCCCATGGACAGAGGAGGCTAGTGGGCTAAGATCCACAGGGTTGCAAAGAGTCGGACACAACTGAAGCAACTTAGCACACACACGCACATATACACATACACATAAACACACACAAAGTATTGACATTTTGCATAAGAAAGATACAGTAGTTTTTAACTAACAATAAATTACTGAGAAGTCTCTTTTAAAACATCTGTTCTAAACACCTTAAAAATATAACTGCATCCTTTCCTGCCTTAGTAAAGCACAGTGAAAATAATTTCATGTTCCTTTGGCAATTCGGTATCTCCCACTACCTAAGAGTTGCCATTCTAAAGACAGATAATCTCATGACAACACTCTCTCTCTTAAGGAAAGAAGAAGTGAACGTGCACTGCACTCTAGGCCTGTACCTTGGAGGGTTTAATTTTAGCCTGGTTTATTAAATCCTTAGCAAAAACTTATCTATGCTTTGCTACCATTGAAAAAATTTACAATTAACTAGAGATTTAATTTTAACCAAGGTTTCACTGTAATACAAAATGTCTATTAATAGGTTTGTTTTATTTGGAACACAGAGTTACAATTTTCATCTGAATTTTTTTTTTTGCTTTTTCCTTTTCCTTCATATTAACAAACAGGTACTTACAGAACACCTCCTATGTGCTCAGCAGAATGACTGGCAAAGGTATATTAAGACCTGGTCCCTCCCTCAGGGCACTTATATTCAAGTGTGGGAGGAAGGACTCCTAATGAGGACATTATGTCATCTGGCAGAAGTCAGCCATAAAAAGTGTGCTACAACCTCTCCAGACTCAGGAGTTTAAAGCAGAGCACACATGGGAACGACCGTGGTCACGGAAGGCTCCCTGAGGACGAGCTGGGCAAGCAGAGCTGACCTCTGAGGGGAATCCACATAGGCGACTACACCATCCCATCCTGAGACAAAAGCCCAACTGCTGGGACCACAGTGAAGGGCCCCAGGAGGAGTACGGAGCACTGGAGAAGCACACTCAGACAGGAGAGGGACAGGTGGGGGAGACCAGAGGCCTGTTACACCTTTGCTCTCTCTGCTAGTTAGACGTCTCCTCATGACCCTTTTCCACTGATCCATGGTAAAGGAGGAGAAAGCTGAAGTGCAAAGACAAGCAGAAGATGTTAATTCTCACCCTCCTCTTCTACAAAGGCCCGAGTCCTAATAAAGAAAGGAATTTTTAAAGGGTATTTTGCTGATGGATGATTTTTGCCTTAGGACTTTGATTTTGGAACTGATGCCACTGTGATAGGACCCGAACAGGAAGGATGTGGAAGAAGTAAGGAAATCTTGGAATGCTGGGGCTGCATCTGGAGGCTCTGACTGTGGGCTTTACTCCTACCACTTGTTTCCTGTCTTGGGGATGTATATAGCATTGAAGAGAAAGACTTGCGGGAAAGATGCTCAAATTCTAAATAACAAAATGATATGATAAAAATGCTCAGGATAACAGGAAGGCTGACTTCAGTACATAACGACAGCCTGGCAGAGGGAGAAACCTGAATGAGAGAAATCAGACAGTAATACACAAATCCAAGAGCCAGGAGACCGAATTCAGTATTTACTTCAATTCACAGCAATAGCAGTGATTCATAGCAGATGGTTCAGCTCTTTCACTACGTACTCAAACGACTCGGAACTACCTTATATTTTTGTGACTTTATGTCATAATAACATTATTTTTACAATATAGTAGCTCACTCTTTCACATGATAATTTGTGAATGCAAGCAATAATTTTAATGTCTTCATTATCCTTCACATTCATCAATAAAGAACAAGTAAGCAATGATGAAAGTTTGTGAAATGAAATATTGTGTATCTTACACTTAAACGGAGTATCAGACAAACTTGTTTTACACACTGGACAATTAAGTAAGGCTATGGACATTTTAACAAAAAGTTATGCAGAAAGCAAACATATGTAGAAAAACATAACCAAGCAGATCAAAAAAATCCACTGTATATTAATTTCTAAAGATGATACCTTTCCAAAGAAATATTTAAAATAGAAATTATCAGGATGGTCATATTGCTTCAATCATTAAAAAGCATGTTCTAAAGCTCCCAATGTAATCCCCAAATAAGTATTTCATGTATCTGATTTTCCAAAAAGTGAGCAGTACAATTACCAAGAGATATGAGGCAGACTAGCCAACTAAAGATAATACTGTTTCACCTGCACTACTAAGAACAGACTGCTGCTTCATCCCAAATTTATTTTCAAAACCATTTTGAATCAAATAGCCCTTATGTTTGCCTGACCTGATTCTGAAGGATTTCCAGGTTCCTTAATGTTGTTCCATTAATTGTCATAAATTCCATTTCACCTGACAACTGTTTAAAATTCCTGTAAAGGAATGAAATAAAAGCCATGAGGCAAGTGCATAAAGAAACAGAAAAACAAATTCAGCAGTCAGAAATATTCCAATAACATTACAACAAAAGTTTTAGCCCTCTGATAGGAAATCAAACCAAAAAAAGCCAGAAGAATATTCATTAAAAGATTGTCTTCCATCAGTGCTGGTGCTTTTAGGTAAACTGATGTGAAAGGACAGCCGTTCTCACACCAAAAGCTAAAACAAGGAAGTAATGGTATTAACAGCTTTTTAGTTTTTTAATTTCCAGTAATAGAATCAAGCATAGTCTTTTAGTATCAGGAAAGCAAATGGGGGTCTCTTCAGGAAAAGCTATGCAATTTGCTAGAAAAATATGTCAAGGTGCTTTAAAATGTCCTCCCTGTTCTTTGGCATGAGATCATCTTGATAAACACTTTTAAAACTTTTAATCAACATTCTGATACATGCAAATGTTATTTACTCTATAATCAAGACCACACATTCATGTGGCTAATGTTTTAGTAGAGTCTAAACTGAAAAAGTAGAAATTATTTCTTTAAGTTCAAAGAATTCACATTTTCCTTATGCCCCTCTAAATACCCCAAACTAGATTAAAAGTTCAGTAAATTTCAAATAAGCTTGAGTATTGAGTTCAATGTGATTACTAAATGCATGCACAATTCAAACTGCATCCTTGTTAGTCTTTCATGTTAAAAAATCATATTAATCAATGCATTACTAATGCAATAATTAATTTCCTCTATAAGTCAGTCCTTTGACATTTCTATCCATAGCACTTATAGACTTGATGGCTCATTTTTCAAAGCAAGGAAAATAACAGCAGGTCACTAAGCTATTTGGAGGGAAAGCATGAATGTTTGCATCATAAAACCAATCCCACTCATCATGGCCCTAATAAGACAGAAATAAATTCCAGTTTCCCAAGCCAGTGATGGAAGAAAGCCTTCATCTAGGAATCTAGAGCCTAGAATCATGGCCAAGGAGCCAGTGTTCACTGAGAGATGCCTTGACTTCTAGATGACTCCCACAACTAAGACCCAGAGCCCTGAAAAAGAAATAACTTGCTGCATATTAGGAACACTACCTATGACTGAACATTGTCCTTTGGCAGTGTAATATACCTGTGACAGGTTTACCTAGCTTCCAAAAGATGACTTGTTAAAGATTTTCAGAGGGAAGCAACTCCAACACTGATAGCAGATATGGGTGGCCAGTCTCTCCTTCTTGTAACTGTTAATATGCCTTGCATTGTGGAAATTTATGTTCTTCGGTGATCTAAGCTCCATGGAGGCATGGGTTATTTATGCCTTACACATTTTGCAGCACCTGCAGAGCCTAGCAGAAAGCAGATGCTCAACAAAGGTCTGCCATCTTTCGATGGGGAGGCCAGTTTGGGTTTCTTTGTTTTCCTTTGAGTCATAAAGCCCAGAAATATATGTGGAACATCCAGAGACAATAATAAAATGTAAAACATTATTTTTAGGAAGAAACAATTGGGCAGTGATTTGCTATACAACTGACAGATGTTCATAATCCTTCATGGTGAAAAATAGTTGGAAGTTCTGCTAGCCTAGCCTCTGAGTTGGTATCCAACCAGGTCTCATAGGTTTAAATAAAGTCATTTACTTCCCCTTCTCCCAACAGGTTTAAACTACATCCTAGGGGTGATTAACGAACACTTGAGTACCTTAACATATTATTGACCAGAGATGTATTAATGCCACGGGCATGAGTTTCGACAAAAATGCCCCGTCAATAAAGTGTTAATCATTCTCAGACACTGAAGGATGCTTAGCTGGCATCAAGAACCCACAGTCCGGCAGCACTGACATCTGCACTGATCTTAATAAAAGAGATCGACCACCAGGAATATTAAGTTAAACCGATTCCTATGGCACAATAATTACCAAACAACTAAAAGAACTAACTCTGCTTTCAGGTTTACCATGTTTGGATGATAAAGTACTCTGGAGTTGCGACTCTTTCTTACAAATATAAAAGAAATTTCCTCTGTCAGTGCCTATTTTCAATAGGAATTATATATATATATATTTTAACTCAGGGTTGTATCTGCCAGCATTCCCTAGGAATTTGACAGGAATGATCACTGATTAAGCAACTCTAAATTATTTATCCTTTTGGAAGAAACCAAATTTGATATGCTTTGAAATAAACCTTATAAACAAGGCCTGGCTAGCATTCACGCTGTGTGAACTTCAACAGAAATCTTCCAAGTAACATGGGAAAATACCTCATTAATATTTCAGACAACAATAATACATAGGATGCTGTTTCTCCCCCTTAAGTTTTATAATGTGAGAAAAACATTGCTGCTAAAAACTGCCAAAGAAGTTTAGGATTCCACATCACTCCTATTTCAACTTTTAAAAAAATGAAAACCAATCTTTTTTATTCAGACAAAGGCAGCAAAGGTGCAGATCTTATGTGAAAGATCAATCCCTTACAAAGATTTTATTTAAATACTGTTAATATTATTTGAAAATGAAAACAAGAAAAGAAACCCTACCATATGCACCATCTTACATATGAAATCCATAGTATAAAATAATTCTCTATATAGTTTTCAGAGTTCATACATTCACTATTAATCTAACTTTTGATTGTTGACTAGAAATTATATCATATTACAAAAATTTAGTTTTATTGTAAATTCACTTCTAATTTATTTGCAATTAAAAGTAATATCTTTGCATTCCTAAATGCTACCAGTAAACATATTAGAGAAGAAAATAATAAGAAAGATGACTAACAGATCCCCAAGGATTCACTAGGAGAATACACAGTACTTCCAGGGATGGGGGAGCCTGGTGGGCTGCCGTCTATGGGGTCACACAGAGTAGGACATGACTGAAGTGACTTAGCAGCAGCAGCATACAGTCATAAGCTATGATTCATTGCAGTGAAAGGATACAAAGCAAAATCAGAAAAGCAAAAAGGTACACAAGGCAAAGGCTGGAGGAAACCAAGGGCAAGNGAAGGCTTTCTTATCTCTTCTTGCTATTCTTTGGAACTCTGCATTCAGATGCTTATATCTTTCCTTTTCTCCTTTGCTTTTTGCTTCTTTCTCTTCTTTCCCCAGACAGCCATTTTGCTTTTTTGCATTTCTTTTCCATGGGGATGGTCTTGATCTCTGTCTCCTATACAATGTCACAAACCTCCATCCATAGTTCATCAGGTACTCTATCTATCAGATCTAGTCCCTTAAATCTATTTCTCACTTCCACTGTATAATCATAAGGGATTTGATTTAGGTCATACCTGAATGGTCTAGTGGTTTTCCCTACTTTCTTCAATTTAAGTCTGAATTTGGAAATAAGGAGTTCATGATCTGAGCGACAGTCACCTCCCGGTCTTGTTTTTGCTGACTGTATAGAGCTTCTCCATCTTTGGCTGCAAAGAATATAATCAATCTGATTTCAGTGTTGACCATCTAGTGATGTCCATGTGTAGAGTCTTCTCTTGTGTTGTTGGAAGAGGGTGTTTGCTATGACCAGTGCATTCTCTTGGCAAAACTCTGGTAGCCTTTGCCCTGCTTCATTCCGTATTCCAAAGCCAAATTTGCCTGTTACTCCAGGTGTTTCTTGACTTCCTACTTTTGCATTCGAGTCCCCTATAATGAAAAGGACATCTTTTCTGGGTGTTAGTTCTCAATGTTCATAGCAGCATTATTTATTTTTATTAATTTTTCAATTTATTTTTTATTGAAATACAGTTAATTTACAAAGTTAATTTCTGCTGTAGAGAAAGTGATTCAATTATACAAATATAAACATTCTTTTAAAAAATATTTTCTTCCATTATGGTTTATCACAAGATATTGAACAGTTTCTTGTGGTATACAGTAGGACTTTGTTATTCATTCTATATATAATAGTTTTTATCCATAGCAGTATTATTTACAATTACCAAAATATGGAAGCAACCTAATTGTCCATCAACAGACAAAAGAGGTTTTATATATATATGTATACACACATACACATATATATTTTTTTTTTCAATGGAATACTACTCAGTTAAAGAAAAACATGCAGTTTTGCCATTTGCAGCAACATGGATGGATTGGAGTGTACTGTGCTAAATGAAGTTAGAAAGACAAATACTCTATGATATCACTTATACATGGAATCTAAAATAAAGAACAACTTGTGACTGTAGCAAAAAATAAACAAACTCACAGATATAGAGAACAAACCTGTGATTACTGGTGGGAAGAGGGAAAGGGGAGGGGCAAGATAGAGGTAGGGATATAAGAGGTTGAAACTAACCCTATGAATAAGCTATAAGGATATATTGTAAAACACAGGGAATATAGCAAAGGGTAACAGAGTTTTGTCAAGAGAATATGCCAGTCACAGCAAAGACTTTTCCAACAACACTTTTCCAACTTTTCCAAAAGATGACTCTATATATGGACATCGCCAGATGATCGATACTGAAATCAGATTGATTATGCTATTTTCAGTTGAAAATGGAGAAGCTCTATACAGTCAGCAAAAACAAGACCTGGAGCTGACTGTGGCTCAGTTCATGAGTTCCTTATTATTCAGGCTTAAATTGAAGCATTTAGGGAAATCCATTAGGCCATTCAGGTGTGACCTAAATCAAATGCAGAAGAGATTAAGAAGAGATGGCAAGAATACATAGAAGAACTATACAAGAAACTTCTTAATGACCTGGATAACCACGATGGTGTGGTCACTCACCTAGAGCTGGACAGTAGACATCTTGGAGTCTGAAGTGGGCCTTAGGAAGCATTACTACAACAAAGCTAGTGGAGTTGACAGCTGAGCTATTTCCTAAAAGATGATGCTGTTAAAGTGCTACTCTTAATATGTCAATAAATTTGGAAAACTCAGCAGTGGCCACAGGACTGGAAAAAGTCAGTTTTCATTCCAATCCCAAAAAAGGACAATGCCAAAAAATGTTCAAACTACTGTACAATTGCACTCATTTCACGTGTTAGCAAGTTACGCTCAAAATCCTCCAAGATAGGCTTCAGCAGTACGTGAACCAAGAACTTCCAGATGTNAAATTTGGAAAACTCAGCAGTGGCCACAGGACTGGAAAAAGTCAGTTTTCATTCCAATCCCAAAAAAGGACAATGCCAAAAAATGTTCAAACTACTGTACAATTGCACTCATTTCACGTGTTAGCAAGTTACGCTCAAAATCCTCCAAGATAGGCTTCAGCAGTACGTGAACCAAGAACTTCCAGATGTACAAGCTAGGTTTTGAAGAGGCAGAGGAACCAGCGATCAACTGCCAACATTTGTTGGATCATGGAGAAAGCAAAGGCGTTCCAGAAAAACATTTACTACTGCTTCATTGGCTACTTGAAAGCCTTTGACGGTGTAGATCACAACAAACTGTGGAAAATTCTGAGAGAGATAGGAATACCAGACTACCTTTCCTATCTCTTGAGAAACCTGTACATGGGCCAAGCAGCAAAAGTTAAAACTGGATATGGAACAACGGACTGGTTCCAAATTGGGAAAAAGAGTACATTAAGGCTGTATACTGTCACCCTGCTTATTTAACTTCTATGCAGAGTACATCATGTGAAATGCCAGGCTAGATGAATCACAAGGTGAACCACCACACGACTTGGTAGCTCCAGTCACAGACAGAGTGGAGCTGGAAATTACTGGTCCAAAACAGTCAGGGACATAGGAGACTGAAGACAGGAGAGGAGAAATTTATTCTGAGAGAGAAACTCAGATCGCCACAAGAGGGCACAACAAGAATGCAGTATTTCCCCTGGTTCCCCTCCATCTTTCCTGCTGCTCATTCTCATCTTTTTTGCCCACACCCTTCACCCTCACATGCGTGTATTTCTGAGATTCTGTCCTGCTCCCCCTTCTCACTCCACATATTCTCCTGGGGCAGTCTCATTCATACTTTAATTAAAACCACCACCTCTGCATTTGACCTCCAAAACTATCTAACTCTTTTTTCACAGCACCAGAATAAAATTGCTGGTTGCTTATTGAGTAATTCCTCTTGGACATTCCAAAGGTGCTTCAGATTTCAACTGTTCAAAATTGAAGTCATCATTTTCCCCCTCAAACCTGTTCCTCATTTTGAGTTCCCCAGCTCAGGGAATGGCTTTTAAATCTCAACCACCTAAGGCAGTAAGAAAACTGAGGATCATCCTACATTCCTTCTTCTCATCAGCCTTCACATATCCTCCAGTCAGGCACCAAGTTCTTAATTCCTTATATACATGTATTCTAATTTCATTCCCACTGCCATACCTCAGGCATCAACATCTCTCCTCTTTTGCAATAGCCTCTGAAATGTTCTCCCTGTACCCAGTTCTGTCTTCTTCAGTGTATCCATCACAATCGCATCCACTGGATATTTCTAAATTGCAAATCTTATCCTGTTAATTCTTTGACTGAAATCCCCAAATGTCTTCCCACTGTTTTTAGTGTAGCATTCAAGGCTCTCCATGATCCAGCCATTATCTCTTTCTCAGTAAATACCCTCTCACTATTTATGGCAGAAAGTGAGGAGGAGCTAAAAAGCCTCTTGATGAAAGTGAAGGAGGAGAGCGAAGAAGTTGGCTTAAAGCTCAACATTCAGAAAACGAACATCATGGCATCTGGTCCCATCACTTCATGGGAAATAGATGGGGAAACAGTGGAAACAGTGTCAGACTTTATTTTTTTGGGCTCCAAAATCAATGCAGATGGTGACTGCAGCCATGAAATTAAAAGACGCTTACTCCTTGGAAGAAAAGTTATGACCAACCTAGATAGTATATTCAAAAGCAGAGACATTACTTTGCCGACTAAGGTCCGTCTAGTCAAGGCTATGGTTTTTCCTGTGGTCATGTATGGATGTGAAAGTTGGACTGTGAAGAAAGCTGAGCACCGAAGAAT